>CABFOV010008361.1:0-23868 GCA_902141375.1 Timema poppense
CGCACTTACGCTAATGTGTAATGGTAGGGTGATTGTGAGATGAAATGAAGGACCTACAGTTTAAGGTGGAATCCGAACCACGCTGGAGGCCTGGAATCCCCCACATTAATAAAACATATAAATTATTGAAATGAGATAAACACGTAAAAAAAACAGCAACCAAAACAGCAATACTCTTGAACACAGTATTTCTAGATCACTAGTGGATACAGAGAGATAAAGAATTATTAGTAAATATCCTTACACCAAACATGCAAGGACACTCACTCGCACACACATGGATTATACCACAGCTCACATGTTAGAAATATAGTGATTGGCGAGTCTCACTTTTAGATGAGTCTTCCGTGATCTCGGAATTCCACCAGCACTTTATGTTTACCTGTTCGTGTTTTTATTTATATTAATATAACTAGATATTTTAGATTGTTATGTATTTAGAATGCCATTAGTGCCGTTCTGTTAATTTAGAATTAGTAATATTTTTAAACAACAAACAACGAGGGGGGGAAATGTAGTTCTATCCAATTTTACTCAAATTTGGCTATTTATGGCATATTTTGGAATTCAGATAATAAGGAGATATTTCTAATGCATTCTAGAATATAGTTTGGAGAGGGTTTTGAGATGTATACCTAAAAAAATTAAACTATTTTCTGGCTTCTCTAATATAGCCCGAGATATAAAAGTTTTTGTCCTAAAAACGTGTGTAGTGTGACGTCCATTTGACCTTTCAACTAAAGTCGGATTTTGTTGGAAGATCCTTTTAGTATATCCTTCAGGACTTTTTTGTTTCTTTGTTTCAGTGCTCTACCTTAGCTCAAAGATTGAAGTATCTAATAACTGAGAACAGGTGTTTTGAGTTAAATCCCAGCACAACTTAAAAATGTATATTTAAAAAAAATTGTTTCTTAACTTTATCGTGGAAAACTGATGGCATAGAGGAATAAATATTATGTTTATTTCTAAATTAGTTAAGTTTCAAAACTTTCTCTGTTCTAGTGGGTTAAAAATGTGCACGTCAAATAAATAGTATCAAAAAGCACAACAAATAAGCTACACTCTCTATTAGGATCTTACAAATATTGTACATAAAAGTGATTATATTACCAATTCAATTATGCCTAAACAACAGTATATATTTATTAAAATATGAAATATTATATCTATTTGTACACGTACTGTGTAGTAATTCAACCATATTTTATTATTTTAATTGAGGTTTTAAACGTGCACACATTGAGCCTACTGAATATATCACTACATGACATATACACTACCTTAAATCTAGAACAGACAAAACCCAGGCCCCACCCATTAATTCATCAGTATGAATAGGTAGATCTATATTCTACCAATTTTTTTAAGCCATACCAGGAATCAATCCCGGCTAATATCCAATATAATTTAATAGTTTGTTGTAGTATTTATATGTGTATATAAATGTGCCCAACTCATTCAACAATCTGAATAGAAAAGCATTGATTGGCTTACAGAAGATTTTTGTTTAGCCAAAACTGAGTTCTCTTGAAATTTTCCAGACATGTGGTGATGTCAATTCAAAAAATATAAAACACTTTCTATTTAATCATTTATTTTCCAACCTAGGAGTTTTATATGTTAGCTAAGTTCGTTCAACTGGGTTAAATTCCTGAGCCACCTGAAAGATTCAACGATTGTGAAAATTGGTTATGACCCTTTCAGTATCACGAATTTATGTCTGATTATTAAGCTAGTCTCTAAATCACGTGCTGATATAATAATTTGGTTTATAAAGTGTACGTCAAACGTTTCATACATTCCTATTTTCATAGAAAGGGCATTTTATAAAATACAAACATGATTTTAAGGTAAACATTTTTTCATATTAATTATCATTAGTGTTAATGAAAAAGTGAATGTTTGTAAGATAGGGTTCTTTCTATGAAAATTGGACTGTTGTAATAACAACCGTTATGGACATATGTACAAATTAATCAAAGAATAACCTTTTTGTTTTCTCCGTGATGGAGGGGTCCAGGTGATGGGAAGTGACGAGAAAAAACGACAGCACTCTTTTAAATGTGATATAAAACATATTCTTTTTACAAAATTAAGACAAATATTGCTCGTGTGGAAATATAAGAGTATGGTTTTATTTACATTGTAATTCCAAAATATCTTGGATATAGTTTTTGAGCATTTAATGAGAAACTTTTCAAAGGAAAGAGAAAGTTCTCATCAAATGAAAGAACATCATTTATGGATACTCGATAGCTGTTGAGATTAGAATAATAAAGTTAAACTCAATATTTTTACTATATTATTATTATTATTATTATTATTATTATTATTATTATTAGCACCGCGTCTTACTACCCGTTCGGGTTATACGCACTTATGCTAATGTGTAATGGTAGGGTGATTGTGAGATGAAATGAAGGACCTACAGTTTAACGTGGAATTCGAACCACGGTGGAGACCTGGCATTCCTCACATTCACAAGATGTCTTGTCAGAGGTGAAGGAAGGGTTTGGTAATCAGATAAATTTGTGCCGGGACCGAGGATTGAACTCCGGCCACCAGCACAGAAGTCTGACACCTTACCCCTAGACCACCAGGTTTCCTTATTTACTATAGAAATAAATATTAATTTTAATAATTTTGTGTGAAACTTTTTTTGCATAAAGACTGCAAAAATACTGCCATTAGCTAGATACATACCTATTTCAAGTGTTTTGTACGCGATGATTTCTAACTCTTTATCCACGCCCATGAGATTCAGCCAAATTAATTTGAATGTAGATATCTATCGGATGGTTAATAAGAAAGTAGCTTGGAAATAATATTAATACATAACCTATTTGGGTGGTTGCATGGTCTAAGGCGTCCCTCTTGCAAAAGACTATTTTGCCAATAATAGGGAGAGCAAAACTCAATACTGGTCTAGTGTAATAAGCGTGTTTTCACTAAATGGCTTTCTACTATTTTTTTATTCAAATGTGGGTACAATTCCTCTAAATTCAACCTTGATCATCCCTAACCCATTAGATTAATAAGTACATAGGCGTAGAGTCTGAACGGATAGTAAGACGTGGTGTTAAAAATTCTAATATAAAATACATAAATTATTCGTACTAGAAAACGATTCTCCAAGAAGGAGGAGACCAAACCAATCTTATTCCCCCAAACAATTCTTCAATTCTTATCTTCAATTTTCGTCACTGTTTGTTGGAAGACGGTATTGAAAGAATGGACTCACTTTGATATTCAAAGTGAAAAGTGGAACGGGTTGAAGGGAGATATAGAGTGAGAAAGGATTTTTAAGAGTTGAAGTTCTCTAGCTTCAAAGTGACGCGACGTTTCGCAATGCGATGAGAGCACCGGCATTGAAACTGAAACAAAGTGACAACCCCGTAGGATCGTGCTGGAGACATGTGTCAGGTTTAACAAGCACTTTTCATGACTCTTTTTCTGCATCGTTAATTAGAATCCAAGAATTTACAATCTTTCCCTTCCCTCTCAAACCCATATTACCCGTTACCACTCAACCAGCTATTCTTAGTCTGGAAAACTGGTCGGCTGATTAATATTAAAAATTTCTAAGATACTTTAAACATGAGAAAAATATATATTTTTGTATGCTTGGTAATTAAAATAACTAGAACTAAAAAAAGTGTATTACCTTTTCATTTCCTCACTTATTTCTTAAGATTAATCTAGATGCCATACGTTTCTAAATTTGAAGAAATATATTAAACATTTGATGTAGTATGCGTTTATTAAACGTATGCCTACATACGTATATATAGTCTTCACACAATTGTAAATTTTTAAAGACTAGGAATGTTACATTTTTAAATTTACTATTTAGGAATGTACCTGTTCTTTTACTGTCCATGATTTACAGAATGTATAAATGTGAATTGAACAAAAACATATTTTTAGAAACAGGCTTGGATGGTAACTATAAAGAATGAATGCTTACTTTTGAAAAGGTAACAAAATATCAAATCAATTTTCATACGTTTGATAATTATATATATTTACTCTTCATAAAAATTTCACTTAATAGTGATGGATATAGATAAATATGCTCAAATTATGTTGAGCTATTTATTTTAATATTCTTTTGAGTTTTTAAGTCTATATTTTATATATGTATGGGAAAATTATAATTATATGTATATAATTATATATATATACATTTTATGCTTAAGTTCCCATTAAAAAGGTATTTGTTAATGGGTTCAAGATCGCCTCTTACTTGATGGGAAAAATTCTAAATCTGAGGGTTCTTTTATGGGAATAGCAATTCTTAAGCTTATAAAATAATCCTTTACCATTCCAAGAGTTTTGTGTTTTAAGCTTATTTATATATATATATATATATATATATATATATATATATATATATNNNATATGTGAGTAGAACTAGATTTATATTTCTAGCAAATTATTTTGAAATCAGAATTTCAAAATTTCGTGTAAAATGTTGTTGAATTTGATATAATTTATCCTTCTCAATATGGTACTTAAAATTAATGGCTTAGTAAAGCATGTTTACAAATTCATACGGGTCATAAAAGTGTTAAGTAATTTGTAAATTTTTATCTAAAATATAATCTCTACTAAAAAATTTGAATTCAAATCTACATCATGTTAATTTAATTTAGTTTAATTGAGTTAAACCTGTTTTATATTTTCCAAATTATTGGCTCAACAATTTATTGTAAATATGTATGTTACATACATGCACATAAAGAAATCTCTAATAGTCAAGGAAAAATAAAATTGAGAATAATTAAAAAGATATTGTCCCAGTGATTTTATTTTAACTAATATATACTCGTAAATATACACTTTTAAACAACTTAAAATAAGTATATATTTCCTTAGGCCTACTCTAACATGAGAAAGTAAAGTTATTTTCATTACTGGATTTCTTTATCAAAAATAATTGCAAATGTGTATGATAGCTTGTAATTACAGATATAGTATTTACCTCAATTTATTTGGTTCATGCTTACTTACTACCCATACAAGATTTCCATAAAATGATAATAAATAAGTATGGATTATAATGGCATTAATTGAAGGTATACCCACATTTTCATAGAGAGGGAGTATATAACCATTACGGAAATAAAATAATTCAGTACATCTTGTCAGGATTTGAATCCTGAACTCTCCTTTAACAGACAGCTAGACTAGGTAACTCTGACGATTTTTACACACCTACTAATGGGGACCATGGAAAAATAAGTTATTTGCACCAGATTTAAAAATATTATTAAATACTATGTTAAGGATAAATTGCAATTTAAAACACTTATATTCAGAATACATAATGATAGTATCTGAACAAGGGAATTGAAACCATTTTAAAATTTACAAATATGATACTTGTTCCAGCTAAATCCGTAATATTTACCAAACTTTCATCTTCCAAGTTTCGCAATTCATATATAATTTATTGTACCAGATTAGCTTTCTACATAAAACACTCAAAAAACAGAATACCTTCTAAACGGGAGAGATTCAGAATAATTTATGAACCTATATAAGGAAGCAAGGACCATAATAAAAAAAGCTAATTTTAATAGAATCTCATAAAATGCGCCTCTTTAAATTAAGACTTTATAGCCTTGTAGCTAAGCAGACTAGGATAATTAGTACAGTACATCAGCACTACTGTAAGAATAAACACATCATTAACTTGTTTCGTTGGTTTATAACTTACATTATAATATAATTATAAGGTACAGTACATAATGTAAAAAGCCATAAAAAATTATATAAATGTATACTTAAAATCTAGAGATCTGTAAAAAAATCAATAATTTCATAAATATTAATTGTTTAATAGGCCTACTCAAACTGAACCAAAAAAAATCTAATATATTTTTTAAATATAAATATTTATTTAAAAAATATTTACTGGATCATAAATCAGAATATGTTAAATAACACAGCAATCAAAATTAATATTAAAATTAGTGGTTTATATATCTATCAAGATTTTCTTGAAAGGCAAGGAATATTTTATTTATACAGTTACACTTCTTCCATCTGTTTATGGAAACGTTAATTCTTCAAATGGTGTCCTTCATGAGTAATACAGATACCAGAGAATCTCTCTACAAGACCATCCACTTTAATCCATCCAAAAACCAAGAAGTTCTCCCACACACGGAAGTTGATGTTTCAATCAAGATCAAGACGGTATTCATCCACACGAAAAAATTTGAGGCCTTAGAACGTTTGCCTGACCATTCATAAACACACAGAGGTTCCCACAATCACTCCAAACATGACCAAAAGTGCGGGCACTGGGCTAAGGGAGTGGTTAGGTTTAGGAAGGGGAGGGGGTTTCTAGAAGGCCTGCTCTGATTTTCTTACTACCAAATTCTCTGTGTATTCCAAGTTTTCCAGAAGGCGTTCCCATTTTTACCAGGAAGTTTAGATTGAATATATGAGTAATATAATGTAGTTCTCAATCAACTTAGTGTGAATTCATGTATTTTTACTAATCATTGTTTAAAATAGAATGATTTGAGGTATGTCACTTTACAACCCTCTTTTAGAATTCATAAAACATGTTTGAGTAAGTATTCTAAATTCTTTGGTAATCTTTCATCTATACAAAGACGTACTAATTTTATTTAAGCCATGTCTTACCACCCGTTCGGGCTTATGCCTATATACTAATTACAATTACCTGTTAGGGATTAGGAAGGTTTAGTTTAGAAGAGGTGCAACCTCATTTACGTGAAGGAAGACTGTAAAACAATTTAGGAAAAAACCACCCTTGGTGTACCTGACGGGTATTGAACGACCAACTCTCCGTCTTCGGCAGTCTAGTCCAACAAGAGAATATCCATTTAAACCATGTGGCCACCTATGCGTGTTCCTAATTTTTTAATCTTTCAGTTAAATGTCCCATATAACCAAATATTCCAGTAGGCCCCCTATTTATATTAAATTTTGCAAATTTCTTTGTGTTGACAGATTTTTTTTCCATAAATAAAGACATCCTTTTGTTTTTTCCTGTTTTTCAGGTGCGTGGCAACTCTGTCAAGACTCTCACCTCACTCCTCCAATCATACTGAAAAATCCAACTTATCCGTCTTGTCCAAAATTATATGTGTGTCATGCAGTTAAATACCTGCGACGGTGGACACGCGAATTAAATGTCAAGTACCTCTTGTATGGTTAGCCAGTGATAGTAAAGCTCGTTGTTAAAATCCATACTGTGCGGATATAAATATAATTTTTTCTCTAATCACCTGGGTTGCCAATAAATTTATTAATAAAAAATTCCCTTTTTTTAAATATTCTATTTAGCACCACGTCTTACTACCTGTTCAGGTTGTACGCCTATGTGCTATCACACTGATTGTTTAAGGATTATGAAGGATTAATTTAGAGGAAATGCACCCGAATTTGTGTGGAGGAAGAACTTAAAACCATTTAGAAAAAAACCAACCTCTAGTGCACCCAATTGGAATCAAACTCTGATCTCCCCGTCTTAGGCAGACTAGTCCAACACGAGATTAGCGCGTTAGACCACGTGGCCCCTTAATTGAGTAACTCCCTGTTATTCTCCAGGTTTTCAAAAAATATTTCTCATTCTTACAGACACCATGAGAGTATTATTTAGGAATAAAAAAAATCAATTTTTATGAAACGTTACTAATGCGTAGTCATGGTATTGGTGTTTATAATAGGATACTTTGATATTAATGCATTTATGTATTTACTTTACGCAACCCTATTTTCGAGAGTTAAGAGGGAGGTTGGATGGGGAGGGGAGGGGGATATCATATATTATGTAATCGAATCAGAGTGCTTTCACGTTTGGTTCGATTACCATTTTATGCAAAATACAACTATTTCAAGCTTACTTTTTGTTTCTCTACAATCACAAACATCTCAGTAGTTTTTCAGTTATTTGTAAAATTGAGATTTCTACTCAATTAAAAAAATATCCTAAGCTTCCAGACGCTCCCTGTCTTACAGGTGTTCCGCAATTTTGCCTACAATGTGGTAAATTTAGTCCCAGGTGTTATCACTATCAAGTGTTCTGTCTTACAACAAGTCAATTTTTTTATTAGTGAAGCTAGTCCGCCAAAGCACCGTGTCCTTTGCCTCCTTGAGCTTCCAGAATCTTCTTCTTTAATTCAAGTCATCCAATATTTTAATCCTCCTTCTTTCAAGAATAAATATCATAAAACAATTTTTTTCGTAATATTAAGTCTTAAAAATATACAAATACATTTTTTGACCGTGGCTTAGATATTTCTAATCTTTTCATTACCTTTGCTAAGGCTTTGTTTATCTTAATTCTTAGGTTTCGCTAAGATGTTGAGTATAATTTTCAAGATCTCAGATATTTGTTGACTTTCTTACGAAGAGTTGGAAGGCTTATTTTAGTGAGGCCTAGGGACTTAAAAAGAGGCATGCAAAGGGCAAAAGTCGGAGAAGATCTGTCTTAATTGGTTCTCCACTCTCCATATAAGCCAAATTTTATTCATTTGTTCTTGGTTCCACCTCCATCTTCTCTCTTCTGCGAGCGTGAATAAATTCGCGAGGCGCGGATATGTAGCGGAATGCAAGTGTGAAACATTACGTTATTGTTGAAACATAAAATATCCCTTATATTTCTATCTATTAATTATTATATTCTATGCTTCATGCAACCTAGCTAGAAGATGACTCATACATCCATCTAGGTCTTCTGTATCAGCTGCAACTGATTATTTTAATCACCTTTAACTTAACAAATCATTGGCCTGTTCATACTGCATAGTTTTGTTTTTATTTTATAACTAAGTATCTTACCACACATCAGGGACGTACACATTTAATAATAATAATAATAATAATAATAATAATATATTAGCCCCGCGTCTTACTACCTGTTCGGGTTATACGCATTAGGATGGATTAGGAATTGGGAAGGTTGAATTAGAGGAAGTGAACCCGCATTTGCGTGGAGGGACAGTGGAAAACCATTTATGAAAAACAACCTTCGGTTCACCCGACCGAGATTCAGACCTCTATCTCCCCGTCCTCAGCAGTCGAGCTCAACACGACTAGAGCGTTAGCCAACTACGCCACCGAGGCGGGTACATACACATTTAAATTACGCAAATAAGGTAGAGATGAGTACTGTACAATTAAAAGGAAATCTACATGCATTGCATTTGTGTGTATGGAGAGTAGTAAACTAGTTAAGAAAAATAGATTCATTACACCCGGTTTGGATTAGAGCCGCAACCTTCACTTCCCTTCGAAGGGAAATCATAGGTGATGAGTCTGACAACTAGCAAACATGTCCAACTACACTGGTTAAGATCCCTCTTATGTTACTCTTATAATTGCTTCAGTGGCTGCATTATCTTAGGCGTAATTCTCTCAACAACCTATACTGTCGATGTTAAGAAGACTATAGTTCGTATCTCGGTCAAGTGTACTGTTTTTCTTTAATACATTGTTCTTCACCCTCCTTCTGCACAAATATGGGTGTACTTCCACTAAACTCAAAATTCCTCATTCCTAACTCACTATTATAATTAGTACTAATTAGCATAACCGGAACAGTTAGTAAGAAGCAGTTCTAAAAAATACCTCTAAATATAAACCAAAATAATAAACTTGTTCTAACTGCTCATGATTGTCTGGTGGTTTTCATCCAAGGACTAAGATAAGGAAAGTGATTTTTACGAAGTCATAAACATATTAATGAAACGCTGCCAAAAATTACTATGATTAGCGTAACAAAATGTACCTACAAACATATATTCTTTTACTAACGATTTTTTAAAATTCATTCATGGTTTAACAAAAAAAAGATATAACATGTTTATGGCAGCTCATGTAACACACTGGTAAGCATTTTGTTGGCATTACATTTCGAGAATTTATAGTTCACTCACATGATTGTTTAGTGCGTCGCTTTATGCCGTAGCCATCAACATTTTGCTAAATGAACATCTGGGAAATACACTCCTCTCCCCAAGCTATAAATCATTGCTGTAACATGTTCACTTAAAACCACAAGGTCTGAAAGAGGCTTAAAATAGAAAAGAAACCCACGCGTAGGCCGTCAAAATACAACACTGGCTATTAAGCTAAGCGCTTGAACTGTGAATATTTGCGTAACATGGTCCTTCTGAATTTGTCCTCTCAAATTCATCCACAACAACACGTGTTATCACATGGTCTAAGGCGTAAATCTCGCGACGGGTTGGATTAGCTGTGATAAGGAATTCAAGGCTCGAATCTTGGCAGGATGATCTTAGGTTGTTTTTTCAAATGTGATTTATCGCTTTAATATTTAATGACTCACTCCTACGCTGAGCTTTGAAACTATCTTCTGTAATGCTTGGATTAAGTCTTTAAAACCCATTAGTATTAAACGTGCTAATAAAAATAAGGTCGAATAACTATAAAAGAAGAAAAATAATGAATTGGACAGTAACATGTTTATAGTCATTTCTAAATCTAAATAAAAATTAACTATCAACAAATAATATAGTTTTTGACACAGAATCCATTAATTTATAATAAATCTCTTATAATTATAATTCTTTCACCAATATAAAGTTGATTTTAAATTTATCAATTTATTTATAATGTATAAACAAAAGCTTGATAATTTGATTTTAGTTATTAAAACATAAGATAAATAAAACATTATTTTACAAGCAAGCAAAATTGGAATATTATTGTACTATATATGTATACGTCAATGTGTGTTTTCTGACAGATAAGTTTAGGTGTTGTTATTGCTATATAGGGCGTTTATATATATATATATATATGTATGTCTGAAAACACACATCGAATTAAGTGTATATATGTATATATACATACACTTAATTCGATGTGTTTTTTCAGACACCTAAACTTATATGGTAATGAGTTTGTCAGTTAAATTAATTCTCCTGGTTTCAATTATTCCCGGCATAACCAAAGATATTATCTTTTGTGTAATTGTGTATTCTTTTTCAGTTTAAATACCCAAAATAATAATAGCAATGATAGTTTAATATCACATAATATATTTCTGGGTATGCTTTTTATAGAATTATATTATGATTATAGAAAAAAACTGTTCATAAATATTTAAAATTACTCTCGTTCGTCCATACGTAAGGTCAGGTCAAGCCCAATCATTTTTTAAAATTAATATTAAAACCCTTAAAATTATAGTTTAACAGAAAACAGTTACAGCTATGTTATTGAAAATATATATAAGTGTGTGTTTTCTATTTGATTTTACCCACCTCGGTGGCGTAGTTGGCTAACGCGCTAGTCGCGTTGAGCTAGACTGCTGAGGACGGGGAGATCGAGGTTCGAATCTCGGTCGGGTGAATTGGGGGTGATTTTTTCCTAAATGGTTTTCCACTCGCCCTCCAAGCAAACGTGAGTTCACTTCCTCTAATTAAACCTTCCCAATTCCTATTCCATTCCATTAGCGTAATTAGTACTTAAAGCGTATAACCCGAACGTGTAGTAAGATGAGATGCTAAATATTATCTATATGATTTTTCTATCTAAAAATTAACCAACTCACTTTTCAAATCTTTAAAAATATTTTTTTTTATTTAAAGTTTGATTTCACTGTAGTCACTGCTAACCCATTTTCTATGACACAATCCATGACAAGATATGTCTCATAGCTGAGCTATATGAAGACAAAGATTTTCCTAGGATGGTAGGTGTTAGTCAAAAGTAGGTTGAAGGAGAGGTAGTGTGGCAGATGGTTTTGGTTGGAATGGGGTGTGAGAAAGGGGTGTTATATTTTGAACTCCCCGACACTTGTAGAAACGTGAGGAGCGATCCCAGACAGAAGAGTCAAAGCTTGAGAGTAAAGTGATGGAGATGGTTGGTCGGGGTGATAAGAGGGAAGGGTGGTTGGAGGGGTTGGGGCTTTCTTCTCACCCAACCGTCATCTGCACCTGTTGTTGCTCTACTCTTGAATCGTACTCTAGCCCGCGCAGCACGTATCTCAAGCGTCGTGGCGCTTTCCAAAACCACCCTTCCAGTCCCCTTTTCGCAAGTCCTTACTTCACCCTTTACTCTTCCAAACTCTTTCTCAAACTAAAGTTAGTATTCACGCCTGTGTTTTAGGAGACAAAATGCTCGAGCTAAGTTTTTCCTGACACATATCGATCTGTTTTTATGTGGTTTCCATTTCTTAGCTTGACCATTTTAATAAACGTGACTTATATTAATCTTAAAATAAGGGTGAGAACTTGTTTCTCCTTGCTGACTTTGAAACTTGAGGTCAAGAATTTAATCCGAGGCTCGGTGTCTTTTTTTTCCTTCTATCCTGTAGTTTTATAATACCTTCTAAAATTATAAGTTTGTATATAATTTCAACTTATCTAATCTTCATGGATCTTTTAATCCATATAATTAATAATCTTTGCTATAATCTTACCACTAAAGAATATAATTTAATGGATTGAAACCAGATAGTTTAATGTAAGATGTTGGCACTCTTTAATTTATACGTTGTCCAACACCTTAGCTAGTTAGCTTAGTTAGAAGCGTGTCTGTCTACGGAGCTAAGCACCCCAGGTTTGCTTTCTGGCAAGACATACAAATGTATCATAGGAGAAATGTGGGCTTCCTCTTTGAGAGGGATGAATCAATGGGTGTTGTCTTTGTTATAGACTTTAAGCTAGTGTGTAAGTTATGTGCTGATATAATTAGTCGAGTAAGAAAGTGGACGTTAAACACCTCAAATAACAACTAAGTGTAAATAATTAATACGTTAATACCCGCATCGGTGTTCGTATGATTTAATGCGTTACTCTACTTTTAGATTGGAAAATAGATTACAGAATGGTCCAGGCTCAAATTCTTGTCGGGTGTACTTAATTTTTTTTCAAAATGGTTTTATAATCTACTTACACACAAATTCAGACACATTTCCTCTTAAATTCTACCCCTTTATTTCCACTGTTTATAATAAGGATGATTAAACATATTAATATTTGGACCATTAAGAGGAAAATTAGAATAACTTGAGCTAGTTCAGTTAAAGTGCGAGTGAAACTATGTATTTTTGAAATAAATGGGTCAATGTCAAAATCATAATCCACCGCGTTGGTAAAATTCCACAAAGCGTCACTCTAGCAATAGACTGAATTGTCGTTTATGTGAATATCGTGTTTTGAAACCTGGTAGAATATCTTGAAAGCGGTTGGAGCCTAAATGGTTTTACACTCATTCTCCACGCAAATTCTGGTACATTTCCTCTAGATACCACCTTAATCCCTAACACAGTGACGGTATTAGCTTATATAAGTGTACACCGAGCGGGTGGTAATACGCGGTATCAAAGAAAGCAGAATTAGTCAAAAATATAATTATCTTAAGAGAGCTTAATAAAGCGATACCCACTTCGGTGGCTGCATGGTATAGGGCATCACTATTGCAGTAGATGAGACTGCCAATGATGGGAGTATTGAGGTTCGAATCTTGGTAGTGTGTACTGAGGATGATTTTTCCAAAATGGGTTTTCACTCTTCTTCCAGGTAAATACGGATACACTTAATCTAAATATAACCTTTTCATTCCTAAAACCGTTAGCGTATTTAGTGCATAAG
Source organism: Timema poppense (assembly GCA_902141375.1). Classification (NCBI taxonomy): domain Eukaryota; kingdom Metazoa; phylum Arthropoda; class Insecta; order Phasmatodea; family Timematidae; genus Timema; species Timema poppense. The sequence continues at coordinate 13,608 of CABFOV010008361.1, forward strand.
CACATAACCAAGACAGATAGTAAAACATGGCGCTGAAAAAATAAATGGATACGTCATATTACTAATATATTTTAACTCTCCTAAATATTAAATGCAATAATCAATGTGTTTTTGGCCCTCTCATCCTTTAATATCTATAAATTGATATTAATAGTTTAAGGCAAATTAATAAAAAAAAGGAAAAAACAATACCGGCCTTTTTAAAACTAAGCCACAGGATTATACTGTTTAAATATTATAAGGTATTTTTTTACATGTTATTCAAATAACTCAATGTGCTATTCGAGGTAAAGTGTGTGTATTACGTGTGGTATCAAATTTGTGAGGCGTTCGACATAGACCTTTGGAAGTGGTGGGGTGCATTTACCATAGGTGCTATTAATAACGCAACTCTAAATCAATCTCTCAAATCACGTGACGAGATAATGATTTAACCACAACATTATACTCGCCTGTGGGAAAACTACACTGATGGTACCAAGCCCAGTTCTCGACGCTAGTAAAGAGCAGTGTGAGTCCAACACCTAAGACCCTTTGACTGGTGGTGTGGTTAAGTAAATCTTATAAATAATTTAGGCTACCCATGTTTCATGTAGAGATGTTTTAATCACAGTTAGTACTGTTATATAAAAGTCTTCCTTCCATTGTAAGCTGAGGTTCTAGCCTTGACCATCCTTTTGACGACAAACCGGTGAATGGAAGATTTCAAGGTCATTTCTCATATATACCTGGTTTTTATTATTATTATTATTATTATTATTAGCACCGCGTCTCACTAACCGATCGGGTTATACGCACTTACGCTAATGTGAAATGGTAGGGTGATTGTGAGATGAAATGAATTACCTTCAGTTTAACGTGGAATCCAAACCACGGTGGAGGCCTGGCATTCCTCACATTCACAAAATGTCTTGTCAGAGGTGAAGGAAGGGTTTGGTAATCATATAAATCTTTGCCGGGACCGAGGATTGAACCCCGGCCGCCGGCATAGAAGTCTGACACCTTACCCCTAGACCACCAGGTCACCGACTGGTTTTTATTATGAATGAACATTTAAAGTACCTTTTAAAAAATTCATAGATATATTTTGTGGTAAATATATTATTAGTATTATCATATAATTATCAGGCTATCAAAAGTGATTGCAGTCGATTACCTTTCTTTACACATGAATACGTGAACGTAGAACTAGTAACTTTTTATAACCGTCAGATATGTCCATTTGTAAAATTATTGAAATATATTAAAATGATTAATAAATAAGACTTTTTTGTCGTACTGAAACTGAAACTTATTCTAATTATTTAATTAAATCTTTCCAGTGTACACGTTACCAAGCATATTTTTTCAAACAATAAAAGGATTATTTATTTTCGAAATGTCACAAAAACTAATTGGTAAAGCTATATATTACTATAATCTATACTTCTGTAGTTGAAAATAAGCCAATTTAAAACAAACATAAATTTTATTGTTGGTATAGATGAAGTGAGATATTTTTGTAATGAAATAACAGTTGACTCAGAAAAATAAAAATTGGCTTTATAATTCATGAAACTTACATAATCTACCCCATTATATCTGCAGAACAATATTAATAATTTCTGGATGATAATACCAGTGTGCCCATGTCTAATCACAGATGTTAATATTCATAGCGTCTTTTTTATAAGGTTCATTACTCACATTCTGAAAACCTCCCCAATTTCATAACGGTGATAAAAAATCATTGCCAGTAAATTCATCACATAATTTGAACACCATTCTGAAAACCAATATGAAAGATTATTGGCTACTAGTAATTCTGAATAAAATGGATTCCCTGTTCATTATACGCTCATTTCCACTTAGATTAAGGTCAAAATAAACAATAACTTTAAAACTGAGAGTGAGAACCGACTGATATAATTGAAACCTCATTTATTACGCTCATAGTTTCTTCACTCTCACCCTACCGATAGTTGTGAACCAACCTAAATTTATGTAACTACACCGTCTATATGTGTGTGTCTTATTGATTTTCATTAATATATTTATATAGTTTAGCTTCATTTAAAAATTAGATTTCAATAAATCGTTTATAATCCACATCAACTGTAAAAAATACCTTTTGTATGTTTTTATCCAATTTCAAATTTATACTGTGTTATCTCGTGAAAACTCATCTAATGTTTAATATTTTACGGCCATAAACTTATTAGAAAATTAGTAGAGGTAAACTTGATAATATCACTAAAGTTATCATGTCTATTAATACATCTCCCAACTTATTGTGATGTATTTAACCATTTGATCAACATTCACAATGGTTTAGATTTGAAAAAAAATAATTAAAACATTCATTTTGTGTACATGGATTTAATTTACAACCCTTATAAAATACTTGGTAATAATTTTTAATGTTCATTCTCTGTTTATAAGATTGCTTTCTATTAGGTATAAAAACATACAATTGGAATTCAAAGTACAAATTCGGTTTTATAAATATTTGAGCGAATACATAATAATTGGTGGTAATAATAATAACAATAATAATAATAATAATTTCATATTCCAATTTACTGTACATATTGAAAAAAAAAATCATGTTTAGTATGAATAATATGTTGTCTAACTACAAACAAAATTAAAAAAAATCCCGGATTAATGGGCAGTATTATTTATTACAAAAGAAATATTTAAACTTCTTTTAATATTCCCTGTACTATAATTTTAAAAACAGGGTAAGTATTTTAGATACACTATAATTCTTCATTATTTTTACTGTTAAAAAATTGAGGAAATATTAAATACAAATGTCTTAACTAAAATTATTAATCATCTTGGTAGCAAATATCAATAAATCTTACGGTCCGCCGCACTAGATTTTTCTCTCCTTTATTTTAAATGTAGACATTCACTTAAGACTTATAATATTGGCGAAGGACAGTAATATATATTGTTGCAGCAACATGATGGAAAAAGTGCATAGCATTTCACCAAAGATCATAAATGAAATAATATTAACGTTTACAGAAACATATCAAGAAAAAAAATCTCTGTTCATTAAGGATCGTATTAATAAACACACGATTTACTAAAGCTCAATTTTTAAAATAAAATGGCTAATAGCTCGTAAACTATTAATTTTATATGTATATATATATATCTTATAATAAAGGTATTTTATTTTTAATAGTACTACAGTTTTACAAAACTAATATTGTATCTCAAGTAGTTGCAAAAATTTAAACTAAATTTGTAATTTACGCTAATGTTAAATACTTTTAAACTAGTTTTCATGGAAAATGACAACTGCTATTTTGTTGGTAATCTCAAACAGTGCTTGAATACTAATTTCAATCAAAATTAATTATATAACAGAATTAGGGAAATTAATTTTTTTTTGTTGCCATTCAGTAAACTACACTTAATTTTCAAGTACTGAATATCTAATTCCAAAAATGCTATGGGGAAAACATTTAAACATCTTAGACACATGATTTTAGTCCAATCAGTAAAGTTTATTTAACACTATACCAAGATATAGACAGAGAGAAGCAATCATAAAAAAACACTCTTAAGCGTTAATTGGATCATTAAACGTCAATATCTATCAAAACCTCATCTTAAGTATTATCTTTTAAATCAAAATACTTTATCTAAGCCAGGTGTCACGGGAAAATGAGAGGTTTTTTAAATCAAAACGTTATTTTTAAATAATTATGTTTGCCTTGAATTTTAGTGATAAACAATACTAATTATTTTGACAAAAATTTTAATATAAGATTTGTTGACTTTTATGTTTTACTGACCATGAAATTAAAGAATTTTGCAAATCGTTCTATTTACCAAAGCTATATCCGTTTAACAGGTTTTGGGAGGAAACCATTAACAACATATTTAGCTCTAGGCGCACATGGCTATAAACATTCAACCTCTTTCAATGCATGAAATTACGTTTTCTTTACTCCACTTGGCACTCCTTCAAACCTACTTCAAAGGTTTCTCCCACCAGAAGGTGGCCAACTCACTTAATGCGCGTGTCATTTCAACCAAAAGAATAGTTCCATTTCATAATTTCGCAGATCCCATCATCCAAACAAGCCCTTCAAAGCTGAGAGGAATTATAAGTTTGTTTACTTAAAAAACAAACGCCTTTGTTTTAATCTTTACTCGTTTCATGTATCACTCAATTATATCCTTTGGCAAATCCTCACTTATTTTGATTGAAACAGTGAACTATTAAGAGCGTTGAAAATATTTTCATAAGACTTCATCTCATGGCCGATTACATGAGATTTTAGATAAACAATAATTATGCGTTCAAATTAGAAAATATATCTTACTTCCATTTTAATATTATGGTTTTCACTTTACAACATGGAAGGTGAGATCAGTCAAATAAATGTTTAATTTAAAATTATAATTTTTCAACATTGCTGTAATTGCTTAGATATTATAAAATGCTCTCAATTTTAATAATTTCTTGTGATGATTAAAGAAAATTATAAGTTTGCGGCATGACATCTGGTTAGAGCTGTAAAACCTATTGGGAATATTGATAAGGTGTGTTGGGCTTTAATAAATATAGACAGTATGTCATCACTAAACGTTCAAAGACAGTAGATTTTACGGGTGACATGCTGCTAAGGTGTAAGGTGGTAGGAGTAAGGTGTCGAACTTCTGTGCTGGGGTCCGCGGTTCAATCCTAGGTCTCGGTACAAACTTATCTGATTACCAAACCATTCCTTTACCTCTGACAATACGTGTATTAATCACAACTTGTGAATGTGGGGAATGCTAGATCTCCACCGTGGTTCGGATTCCACGTTAAACTGTAGGTCCTCCATTTCATCTCACAATCACCCTACCATTACACAATTAGCGTAAGCGTAAAACCCAAACGGTTAGTAAGACGCAGTACTAATAATAATAATAATAATAATAATAATAATAGTAGTAGTTGATTTTACAAATTAAAAATTTAGGATTAGATCTATTTTTTGATATAGCTATTTAACTTGCACTTCTCGATCCTAATAATTATATCAAATCTCGTTAATTTCTATGAACGGTCTTACCAATCTTTCCAGACAATATTTTTATCCACATCTCTTCCAGGGTTCTATTACATGCCCCATTATACATGGGAGCGACGTATTTACTTCCACTGTTAAGGAAGTTGTGCTACAGAAATGTATCACCCGAGAAAAATCCGTCTACCTCGGATGGGTTTTAACCCATGAACATTGGTTCCTGAGGCAAGTAGTTTATACATACTTATTTATCTTAAAACCATATTAAAAAAAATTAAAACTATTAATAAAAATACCACAATGATTGTGAAGTATTTTCAATAGTATAATATAAATTTATAATTTATCTACATTAACATACTACACATATTTTTTATTTTATGTATATATACATGTATATATTTATGTATAGACATACATAGACATATATATTCAAATATTTGTATATACAGTAATCATTAATATTTATTTGTTTTGTGGTGAGCAAGGTTAGCGAAAAGAATATATACATACACATATCTATTTAACCTTGACAACAGTTATTCCTAACTCCATAACACCACCAGCTTAATATACGATATAAATATAATATTCCCAGCATTTTTGTGAAATTTAGATGGCATTTAGAGACTATTTGATTCCAGTTTTGGACACCAGAAAGATTGCTTGAACTACCTTTGAGTTAACTTTGTGTTTAGTTTAAAAAATTATTAATAAAATTTTATTATTAATTTCACGAATCTCTCTATAATATAATATTATTATAGTAAAGTTCAAGCCCACGCCTAGCCAGTGGAATACATTTCGCATCACAGAAACCTTTAACTGCTTAAGACTCTCTGTCCTTTTATTAAAGAAGTTTTGTGGAGGATTTCTTATTTCTGCGTCCCTCAGGGAAGGATTCACCAATAAAAATTTAGCTACGAAAACTATATATATATATATATATATATATGTGTGTGTGTGTGTGTGTGTGTGGGTGTGTTTAGGGCAGGCTTAAACGCAGGGAAGCATCCAACAACATAAGCATTGCTACTATTTAAAATAATTCTACAACTGTGCCAAGGTTATCTCGGATTTCTCTAGCCTTCACTTAGCTTTAAAAACAAAAGTTATATACACAATACGGACCGTAGAGTAATCTTTAAAAATAAACTTTAAAAATAGAATGGGTTTTTGTGCTGAACTAAGACACCAGTATGGTTGTCCATGCCTGGAATTTCTTAACCTAGTTTGAAGGCAGATAATATTATTGTATTCTGCCAGGAAAACTAAATTCTTATTAATTTGTATAAGTTAATTGTAAATAAAATAATATATTTTTGTAATGAAAAAGAGTTAATGGTTTTAAAATACCTAACTATTGATTGATAGAATTAGAAGAAAAATCCCCTCTTTATCAACCCTCAAAAATCTTAAAATGAGTTATATTTTATATTTGTTTTTTTAATATTGTTGGTTGAATATAGACAAATTTAACACCAATATTACTGTCTCCATCGAAAAAATAAAGCACATAAACAAATAAAAAGTTACATTTGTGTTACACAAACAATAAATATGGTGAGTAGCCTCTCAATATAAATCAATGTCCTATTGAAACATTTTACAGATAAAAAGTTATTGGTAAAATGTGAGTGTAAGCGAATTAGTTAGATGAATAGTCACAACAAAGTTTTTCGCTTCACTTGATTATTCTATGTACAAAACTCCACGTATATAAGTACTGGACGGAGAGAATTAAAAATATATCAAATGTTACACTGTATTATAAAATACACACTAGGTGTATGGTCGATGAAGTTGAAGTCAGTAATGTATTGTATCAATTAATATTAGGGAAATTTATTTTGTTTAAAACCATATAATCCATTAAAATGACCAACACAAATACTAAGATACAATTGTCTGAGTTATAAGGGGTGAATATATATTATTTTGCTCAGAGAAAAGTCATTATAGAATTTATATTACAATTTAAATAAGCAGTCACACCCATCCTGTAGACCCTTAAACAGAAAGGGTGGGTTTCTGTCAAGGATGGGGACAGTGAACGGATAAATTTGTGTGTGGGTTCATTGTTTATAGACGGCTTTGGGGTTAGGGTTTATTGTACTACTTTATACTACTACAATATGTGATGTTCTAAGAAGTTACTAAAAGAATAAATAAAAAGGATTTGAAAAAAACTTTACCCAAGAGATCATGACAGAACCAAGTATAGTAAGGATTGCTTAACCGATGGCCTGACTGATCCTCTGGGTGATCTTACATGGATAAGAACCCTGGTACCCAGGGCACGATGGTAGCCCTTCAGCACACATTCTCGATGATCTGGAGCCCTGACCTACGCAGACTCTAAAATGGGTAGAATGACCCCTTAGAATCGTTGTTAAATGGTCAGCCCCGAATAGCTCTAAAATATATACCACGAATTGGCCTGATTGCCAAGAGGAATGCTGATGAACTGTTATGAATAGTCAGCTGTTACTTCCTATTGCTATCCAACTCATCAAAATACGATGTTATAATAGTTTTTCCACTCGACAATTTACAACATTACGATGTTAAGTTAGACAAACGCCTCAATATATATATATATACATAACATGTTTACTTTTTGACTCTTAAATTTTATGACTCATCACTTGTCATAGTGTCAACTAAACTTATTGGCAATGCCACAATAATATTGGGCATACTTTTTGGGCCGGTTTCCTGGCCCCTGAAATTTGTGTTTACTTTCATTCATCCTTCATACAATTAAGTTATAGCCACACACATAATTACTGCATTTGGTATTACGTAAATACAAATAAGTAACTTATTAGAATGTCTCTCTTCAACTTTTGATTCAGAATTAATTAATTAATTTATCATGGTCTATTGTGGAACCACTAGAATTTACGTAAATGTCTAATCCCTCCAATAAATGTGTAGAATAATCTAAAGAGAAAAAATTAAAACACTCTCTGCAAATTACTTTTTTTAACTCAAGGAATCGCATGGAGGTCCACTGATTCTTAACCTTCATCCCGTACTGATGAATGACGAGAAGTTGAAAAAAATCTTTACTAAATCACAATCTCCTTGTAATAATTAAATTTATATTTATTGAAAAATGTGACGTACACTCTCGTTACATATAAAAGTAGTTTCAGTGTATTTCTGTACTACATACAACCATCCTGATAGTACTATTTAAAAAACAGGACTTTTTAAACTGCTTACTTATCTTTCACACAAGATAGTATAACTTTTAGTCATAAATAGATTGAAAACAAAAATTTTCACATAAATATCTAACAACATTAAATTATTTGGACGAAAAACAAAATTCAGTCCTTTACATTCAAAAAATAACTTTAATCAAGCAATCTAAAATATTTTCTTTGTTAACTAGAATTTACGTAAATGTCTAATCCCTCCAATAAATGTGTAGAGAAATCTAAACAGAAAAAATTAAAACACTCTCTGCAAATTACTTTTTTTAACTCAAGGAATCGCATGGAAGTCCACTGATTCTTAACCTTCATCCCGTACTGATGAATGACGAGAAGTTAAAAAAAATCTTTACTAAATCACAATCTCCTTGTAATAATTAAATTTATATTTATTGAAAAATGTGACGTACACACTCGTTACGTATAAAAGTAGTTTCAGTGTATTTCTGTACTACATACAACCATCCTGATAGTACTATTTAAAAAACATGACTTTTTAAACTGCTTAAGTACCTTTCACACAAGATAGTATAACTTTTAGTCATAAATCGATTGAAAACAAAAATTTTCCCATAAATATCTAACAACATTATATTATTTGGACGAAAAACAAAATTCAGTCCTTTACATTCAAAAAATAACTTTAATCAAGCAATCTAAAATATTTTCTTTGTTTACTGATTATAAGTACTTCATACTAATAAAATTCTACATAGTTTTATGATTTATACCAAGCTACTGGGACTGTGTGAATTTTGTATTATTAAAAAAATGCTTTCTCTTGTTAACAAAGGTACATTAACAATTAATTGTAAGAATCAAATAGCCAAAGCTATTTTATTTGTTTTAGTGAGGATTTACTGAAATCTAGATATCACATTCTGAAAATTGAGAAATGACACCTGGACACGGTTTATTTCTTAAATATGCGATCCCTTTCAATTATAATAACTGTGCAATCAGCAGCAATAAGCCAACTACCGAGTCAAAGGTGGCTGCCTTATCTGATAGCTCGTAATCTTAATAAAATCACACATTTGTAGTCAACGATTTCCACACGTCCATCATAGACTCTGCCTTAAAATATGAGTGAAGAATTACACTGATCTCGTAATGTCTCCTTGATAGCTTAGTGGTTAGAGCATTGGCGTACTAAGCCAAGGGTCTCGGTTTCAATTTCCATCTCAAGGTGTCATTTTTAAATTTTCAGAATTTACTGTAAACTATCTCCTATTAAAATTGTATTAACATAACTCATTCCTTAAACATCATGTAAGTAAGTATATTGCTGCTATGGAATGTATCATCAAGAGTGGGGGTAACATGTTTTTTCTTATCACGATGAGTAATTTTGAAAACAACCTGATTCAATAAGTATGGTCTTTAACTGATTTTTTAAATTAAGTTCTAAAGCATACTGGAAACTACTCAAATCTAAGAGATCATTTTGTCAATGCTTGCGACACTCTTAATAATAACCCATTCAAATCTATATCCCTTCCAATAAATATTATATATTCGCACTAAACTGTATATAAAACTCTTGATAATGCTCTATATAATTTTGCGCTAACCTGGTAATGAGTCTGGTGTTGTTCATTATTTTTTCCTGCAACCATTTCAGATTTATTACTATGTCATTATGGTTTACCAACAATCTATCTTGTTCCTCATCTAACTGATAGGACCTTTCCGATAAAAAGGACAAGTCTTTGGAATCCAAAGATTCGATCAGACTTTCGAGGATTCTTACTCCTAGATCAAACAAAGATCTTCCTTAAAGAGATGCTTTGGGTGGCACAAAGTTAGTTAAGCTCCTTTATATTGCACTAAGTTTATCAAAAAAATTCCCTTAACCGATTTAAGGAATTCTAGAAGTTAACTGTCAAAATATAAATTCTATTTTTTTTTCCACAAAATTATCATGTTCCTAATAGTTGCACAATCTTAATCGAATCTTTTAATAGTTTACACTCGTCCAAAAGAAGTTTTATGCTATAATTCATATTATTTTGTAGC
>CABFOV010008362.1:0-23867 GCA_902141375.1 Timema poppense
AAAAAAAAAGGGACAAGAACTAGCTAAAAACTAAATGAGGAAGTTAAGGGAGATACTTTCAAGATTGTTGGATATCATTATATTCCTAGATAAATAGAATTTGGCTTTCTTAGGTTCATCGAGAAGGAATTTATTATGAAAGTGATGCTGGCTCTGAATTAACGGGAAATAGAGGAATTTTTTTAGAATTAGTTTATTTGTTGGCGAAATACGATCCAGTGCTATGTAAACATTTTCTAAACACCAAGCTGGGGAAAATTTTGGTAGATCCTATATGGCACCTACTTTTAAGAATAAGTATATATAAATTTTAAGAGAAAAATTAAGAAGCAAAGTTATCGAGCGAGTAAAAGAAGCCAAGTACTTTTCTACGATATTCGTCAGAACTCTTGATATTTCTTGTAGGGTTCAAACGAGCCAAGTTTTGCGCTACGTTATGATCGATGGAAATAAAGAAAAAGTAGGGGAATTATTTGTTGATTTCATTGAAACAAAAGGTAAAACCGCTGTGAATATTTCAAATATGATTTTACTAGAATTAAAAAACAACAGATTTGGCATTCAAAGTTGTAGAGGACAAGCATATGATAATGCCGCTGTGATGGTTGGTCAACATATTGGCATTTAGAGATATATCAAGGGACTTGATAGAAAAGCAGAATTTGTTGCATGTACAAATCACACGCTAAATTTGGCGGGAGTACGTGTGTGCAGCTTCTATTGCTGTGAATTCTGTTAATTGTTTGAATGAGCGTTTCTTCGCATTTTTTCCTTCCTAGACCCATCGCCGGGATATTCTGACTTCAGTCACTGGTCAAAGTGTCAAGCACGGAGTAGAAACTCGATGGAGTGCAAGGGGAGAAACGGTTGTGTTGTAAGAAAAATGTATCGAAAACATTAAGTGCTTTAGAACAGTTAACTGGTGAAGAAGAACATACAGTTACCAGGTCAAATGCTGGCGTTTTCCTTGGTACATTGCAATGGTTTTCCTTTCTATGCCTTCTTGGCCTGCGGTAATCCATCCTAGAAACTAACCTCAGGACTGCCTACCAACAAAGATTTGAATATAAAACAATTCGAAATAAAAATCAAGGCTTTAAAAGGAGTTTTAAATAAAAATAGGGACGAGATAGTTAACAATTCAATATCCTATGCTAAATAAATTTGGGATAGTCATGTAGCGTCAACGTCAACGTAGAAAGAAAAATACCAATGGCTGGTGAAGAATAATGAGATGCTGACTTGGCATACGAAACGGAATTGAGAGAAATGTTTTCTTCGCTGGACAGTGATCCAAGAAAGTGCTCTCAGATTTCAACATCTTCATGTTCTTGCTGAGAAATGTGCCTTCTTCACTCCATCAACTCTTTCGAATGACAAATACGTGTGTCAACTTAATAATGATTGCGATGACATTAATAAGGAATAGTTCCTCATTGAGAGGAAAATAGTTTTATTGCTGTTGCTGCTAAGCAAGACGAAACCGAGATGTGAGAGGAAGGTCCCCCTGAACATTTTCAGTTTATTCAAAAATATTCTTGGGAATTCAGTTCCTAATATTGAATGTAATAGCACTCCCACGAATTCTCCTCGCAATTACTGTTAGTGCTGCTACCTGCAAACGGAGTTTTTAATATTTAAAACTGATTAGGAATTATTTAAGATCAACAAAGAGTGCCTTGAGGTTAATAAATCTTGCCATACTGTCTATATAGAACAGCAACTGACAGATGAAATAAACTTCAACAATATCCTCGACCATTTTACTAACAGAAAAGGAAACGAAAATAACATTGTAGAGTGTTGAAATTAAATTGTTCACTTCAGAAATAAACATGACGTCTTCCCCCCACCACTGTACGTCATTTTGACCTTTTGTCGAAATATGTTGTGTATTGAGAGGGGCGGAAAACTCAGGGAGCGCCACAAAGTCTAGCTACGCCACTGCACACAAGGACCTCGCCCCCATCTCCAGCACTCAGAGACTGCCCCCAATAAGAGTTTCTGTTTCACTGAGATCACAGGTCATGGGTTCCTAGTCTTATTCTAAACAAGCTCGTATATTTTCTTTCTGGCGAGGTTGTCAATCGGTATTCGAACCCTAGCCCTACGTACTGAGTGTGTTTCTTTCCTAAAAGGCTCTTCCACGTAAATGAAAATGCATTTAGTCTAAAATTATTCCCCCCACACCAATAAAGTATGGAAAGACCGGTTGGGTGGTACGAGGTGATGTAAAAATAATATATTTAAAATAATTGCGTGTGTAGCTTTCCAATGTCTGTCCGGGCTAGTCGTATGTTTACACAAATGAGAAAGGAATTAGGAAGAGGCATTTAGAGGGATTGATGTAGACTGGAGGGAGAGTCGAACATCATTTAGTTAAAAACAATTGACGAATCAGTCGGGTGTACTGAAGGTGTTTTCCCCGAAAATAATTTTACACTTACCCTCCAGTCCAATTCGGGTACACTTGCTATAAATATATCTTTCCAAATCTCTAAAACTATTAGCGTAATTAGTACATAAGTGTTTAGCCCAGACGGGTAGTAACGTGGTGCTAAATTTTGTTGTTGTTTCAAAGTATTTATAAAATCAGGAAAGTTACCCTAAAAATGTGCTATGTGCCTATTATTTATTTTAATGGAACAATATTAAAAGCTAGAAAGTGTATTTCCACCATCTGTCACGATGTAACCTATTATTCAATCAAAATAACGGAAATAAGAAATTGATATTAAGGTAGCGAAAAGGCCAGTTTTTACTCAGTTCTATAACAATACATTACTTAGGACAACATATGGAGTTTAATTTTCTTCTCATGGCGATATTAACATTTGGTTTAATATCTGTCATGAGCATAGCAACATTTAGATGACAAACTTTTTAAATGAAGAGACAAATTTCTCATTAAATTATAGAACACTCTTGACAGACAATTGTTGATATCAAAACACTTGTAATATAACCTGTCACTATTCAGATTGACAATTTAAAGTAATGAGGACATACATTTAGAATTCATGTTAAGAAATTGCAGCTGTAGAGTGTCAGAAATGTGCCTCAACTTTCTTTGACATCCCCTAAGAGTTTGTTTTGAAATATTTTACAAAGCCTTACACTGTGCATACAGTAATCTCGCTGCCAGGTAAGTGATCTCTTCTCTATTTCTGTACTTTATTGCAGGGAGTGGTGCCCCCACGATTTTTACCTGGGGGCGGGAGGGGCTGTTTACATAATAGTTATCATAATTGCAACATTATATATTTCAATTACTGTAATATTTGGAAATTTGATTTGAATTAGTGGGATAATAAAGATAGAGAATCAGCGATGCTTCCCAAAAAGTGGGGGTCCAGGGGTATCTACCCCGGGAACAATGTTGATGTCAAAGGATGTAAATGGTAATATTTAAGCTAATTTGTACAAAGATTGGATCCTCGACCTACCCTCTGTCCCTGTGTACGCCACTGGTTAACAGGTCTGTGTTCACACCCAGGACTGCAGTTTGTGGGGGAGGGGGGCGTACAATAATATCAACTTCCCCCTCCCCTCTTCCTGATACAATAGTGTTTACATATTTGCTCTACAATAATCATGTCAAAATCCTGTATCCATTTCAAAACTTTATGTACAAAGAGTAAATACTTTAACCGTTACTAGAAAATATTACGTACGGTATCACAGGTCCAGTTTTCATTTAAATACAAATTTACAGTAAAATTAAAAATCAACAGAAAGAAGTATTCCTTTGAAAAGACCTAATTACTGCACAAATTTAAACTCTTTTATATTAAATACAATTAAACAATATATCATTGATTAATTGACGGAACGTAAAGCTAATCATATTTTTGTAATATCCTTAATTTCCGAGGGAGCACCTTCTGCTGGGGAGAGGGGGGGGGGGCCTTCAGCCCCAAAGCTCCTCATGGGTGCACCCCTGCCTTAACGTTGAGTAGATCACATGCTGAGACAATCCATCAAATCTCAGGGAATCTAGACTTATTTTAAGGGAGAAGTATTTTTTTTTATAAATTGGCCATGCTGAGTGGTTGACTTTTTCAGAATTGCGTCACTTTTTATTTCCCATTCAGCCATTTTAAATGGAGAGGAAACGCCAACTTGATGTACTGTCCGTAGGATGTGAGTGTGAATATTATTTTATGGAGTTGCCTCAAGTAAACGAATGATTTTGATTTGTTTAATTTTTTATTCATTGTTAACATATTTGTGTTTTTTTAAAATATCTACTTAGCTGTTTATTTTAAATAAAAAGTGTTAAAATTTAATACAATAATTTTTATCAATAAAAGTGTAAACTAATTAAAAATCTAACTATCATTGACAAAGGGCAGGGGCTTAATTTAATAAATATCACAGTTATTATTATTATTATTATTATTATTATTATTAGCACCGCGTCTTACTACCCGTTCGGGTTATACGCACTTACGCTAAATGTGTAATGGTAGGGTGATTATGAGATTAAATGAAGGACCTACAGTTTAACGTGGAATCCGTACCACGGTGGAGGCCTGGCAATATCACAGTTGAATTTAAAGTTTTATTTGGACACGAAGAAAAGGTTTTTCAAACCATGACTTAAAATTTTTTTTTTTCCCATTTTTATCCACATTAGTGAAATTAAAAGGTTGAAAATGTTATCAAAATCTTTATTGTTCTGGTTTGAATAAAATATTTGAATTTGTTTAAGCCTCTTTTAAACAGTATTGTTAAATTATAATTATTTGACCACGCTGCATGTAGTTTAAAGGTTCATTAAATTTCCCAGCTTTGAAAGGGTTGCTAGTAGGGTGCGTTAAGACGATTGGCCCTTCATTTGGCGTGAAAATGTAGACATATAGGAACAAAAAGTTATCTTAAAGAATTTTTATTGTTTTGAAATTTTATTTTTGGGAACGGTTTGTTCAGGAATAGAAGTACGTTGATTAAGTTACACTTTTTATATACACACCTCCTCTGTAATTTTAACAGTGATCAAATATATATAAAATTGACATTTTTAAAAATAAAAATCTGCCGGCTTCATCACAAAAAATAAGAAAATGAAACAATTAATAAACATTGATACATTATCTTAGAGGGGCGGTTGAAAATATTAACACAATCATTTCACTCGTTCTCGAGAAAACTGATATTTCCAAACGCATGATTTTTCCGCAAGACCTGTTTGGTAGCTAGCGCCATCTACGGTTTCCATCGTTCATCTGTTCTTGTTGGCGCGGATGGATACTTTAGTCGGTTGTGAAGCCACGCCACGCCTTTCACCCTCCCACAAAATAGGTTTTAGGCTTGCACTCGACAGGGAAAAGGGTCTTAATGGAAAATAGGGAAAACCTGAAAATTTTAGGGAATTTGGGAGGGGGAAGGACAAGAAATAGTCAAGAAGTCAAGGAAATTATAAAAAGCCGCTAGAATTTTCATGTATTTTAAAAATAACCTCTAAAACAAGACGTAGAGAGTTCAACCAAATGTAAACTATTAGTTTTATCTCTAACTCGTGCGATTTTTTTATCGTCTTTGTGGAGAAAAGGGAGAACAATGATATTTGTATTTATAGTTCTTCATATAAAACACTGGGAAAGTGTATATTCTTTGGTCTGAAAACCTTGATGAAGACTCAAAATTTAAAAATTTAAAGTTAAACAGCCTTGTTTGAATGCGTTTTAAAACTAAATGGTACGGGTACACCTCACATACTTTCTCCCGCTTATGTCTTAAATAGAAATTTACTAAAAACTCGTAAGATTTGTGAAACGAAATCATAGCTATATCTATATGTTGTTAAAAAAACACTACACCCAAAGATCATTGAAATAATATACACTGTTAGTTACTCTATGGCATTAGGAACTAGGAACACGGTTATATAAAAATCGAGAAAAGAGAAACATCTTTGTCATCCAAAGAACATAAGAATCAAATTCATTTACTCGTATATATTTACTTATAGCTCAGAAACTATTTGTTTTGTAAAAATATATTTCAAGTAAAAGATTTTTTATCTTTAATAGTACTATAACTTTACAATGATTAGATATTTCGTATCTCTTTATAGTTGGGAAGAAATTATAAAAATTTGAAAATTTCCATCGTGAAAATCACCCTCAAAGTCATTTTCATGATAAAATGGGATTTTCCATCTTGTTTATAATAATAAACATTGTGTAGATATAACATTTAATCAAAATCGTTAGAGTGAATTTCGAGAAAATCGATTTTTTCTTCTTTTTGCTTTTTAGTAAACTATCCTTGAATTTAGGATTGGACACCTAATTCCAAAAACCTTTCGGGAGGAATTTATAAAAACCTCAGATACCAACTTATAGGCCAATCTGTAAACTAGTTTCAGCTATAGCCCGAGGTACAGACAGACAGACAGACGGCGTCACAAAAAGAACTTTGTTGGTTTAAAGGAGTCATGAAACGTCAACATTTACCAAAATTTCAAGTTCAAGTTTTTGGCGAACACAATACTTTTTCTTCGAGGTGTCGAGAGAAAGTAAAAAGAGAGAAAACTTGCTTAAATACATTTGTGTAACAATCCGTTACCCTTGATCATATATTTTAAGGTGAAAGGATGCCAGATTGTAGGGTCAATGTTTAATTACTAGACTTACGTATTGTAATGTTATTTAATGACCCTAGTATCTGTTAATTACCAAGGTTACTAGCACTACATAAATATATTCATGCATAAAGTCATATGATCATTTGATCTTTGATAGATAATATGAGTGATGGTGGAACCGGGATTAGAAAACTGGAGGGGGGGAGGGGGCGTCTGCGGGCTGTGCACAGGAGAGGTAATAGCCACAGGTGGGAAAGGATTGCCCTCCACCCCCAATAATAAATTTGTCCCCGTTTATATTTATTCCACACCCTCTGTTATCAAATGATATGGAGCTTAAAGATGGCCTTACAACAAAATAAATTTAAAAAAACAAGTTAAAACTTTTAAAATGTTTGGTTATAATTTATTTTTTTTAATTTTAAACCTATAAAAAGGTGTTGGTAGGTAAATAATATCACAGTTTACAGAGCTCTTAATTTTTTTACCAACAGCCAATTAGTTGTTGAGTGAATCAAGATAAATTAAAATGCGATAGTATAAAATCTTGAAAGCGACTGTCTGCGTTCCACTTTGTATACAAACTGTCGCAAATAGTGTTTTTACCAAGAATTTTATATGCTCATTCTAGCTGCATTTTAATACTTTTCCTTCGAATAAATATAGGAAGATATTTTGAGAACTGTTGTCATTCGAATGAGTTTTATAGTTTCAAGGCCATAAACAGCTTATAAAAGCATTTAAATTTAAAAAATCTTCTAGGTGAGAATCACTCCAAATAACTTCGGAAGGACTTAAATTTTCGATTATTTATTTTTAGGTGAGGACCAATCTAAATGGCTTATAGTGGCATCCAAATTTCAAATTTATCTGGGAGATAGGTTCCGAACCCCCATTTCTCTTGTGGGTCGCTTATAAAACTAGTTTTCATTTACTATACCCTTTCACAAATACCTGTAAAGTAAAAATAAAGTATACATTTTCATTACTGATCAAACATTTTTGTGTTTTAGTATTCTCTCTTCCTATCATTACTATACTTGACGACAAACAAAGCCATAAAAAAGTACTATCCATGAAAAATAAACCTCCTTCAAATGACTTCAAGAGTCATCCAGAGCTTACCATATTACACGGGCGTGACCCCCCTGAACCCCTCTCAGTTGAGCCACCCTTTTCAAAGAACTTCTGAATCCCCTGAAGGCCACCAGGTGAAGAAATTTAAACTCTATCGAGGCAATATTCTATTTATTTTGATCAAAAAAATATGTTTTGCTATAAAAACCTTTTCTCGTGAGCCCTACACTCCCATAATTTACCACCGTATTACTTGAGAAAGTTTGGACACCAATTTTCCTTACTTCAAGGAACGAATGCTCTTCAAAGCACCAGCATGTATTTGAGACACCCTGAGCTAAAGAAGCCGTACGATTCTCTTTACTGCATAATAATTATTATTTTAACATCACGTTTAATGCTCAGTCATCTTTGTGCAGCAAAACACAGTTTTTCCTATACTTATTTTTATGTGTGTGTGTGTGTGTATGAGTGTGTGTGTGTGTGTACCAACCATATGTTTATACATTCTAAGAAACGAAAATGGCGGCCAATCAAACGAAGTTGCGCAGTACCGTAATGCCTATTTGAACAGTAGTTAGAGGCGTCTGTTGGCTTGTATTTCCACGGTTTGTGCTGATTGCTTGGCGAGATTACCAGAAGATTCTCTCACAGCTAAACTCTGTGAGTTATGAGCAGATGGCGGTGTTATACAAATTGGCCGGAACAAATCGAAATACCTACCTCAACATTATTTCTTTATAAGTATTGGTACAGCATAATGTCATGTTGTTGCAAAGATAGGATTCTGTGAATCTTTCAACGCTAAGTTATATTATACTTAACTATTACTATTTAGGGCTGGTAATGATTATAAACGATTAATGCCGTGATTACGATCAACCAAACGTTTACGTAACGTAAAAGCAACGTAACCTAATTTACAGGTTATCCTCGTGTGTTTTTAAATGGGGCGTAACGCAACGTAGAGGTTGTACTCACGTTTTTAAATGCAATTAATCAAGATGCACTCAAATAATTAACGTCGACATGCCGTTCACTTAACGTTATAGTTGTCCATAGGACGCATACTAATGTCGGCAGTCATGTTGCTATTTAGTAATTAATTTGTTTGTTTACGGTTATCAGATGGATTACCGCGTGTTGATGGAGACTGCTCTCGTAGTGGCGGAGTCTTGAAACACAACAGTGAGTCATAGTGAGAAACACAAAGCTAAGCGTCGTTTGGTTGTTTATTGGTGTCCCACTCCTGTTACAACTTTGGTTTACTATATTAATCTCGCTTCAATGAATCCATTAAAGAGTCACAATATAAAATAAGAATTGTATTGTGGGATGTTCAAATTGATATTAAAAACCACTTAAAAATATATAACATTTTGCAATTTTCCTGGAAGACTATGGGATTGAGAAAATTTGAAAAATTGGGTTCAAGCAGTCAAGAAAAAATATTAGGTACATTAGTTATATTTTAATGAATCCTGACTTATTTTCAAGGTAAGCAAAGCCAATAACTAGCTCAAGAAACCAATCTTTTTTTCTTTTTTTTAGATTAAGATAAATTCTGTAACCGTAGTAATCCCTACTGGATATATCTGGTCACCATGATTCTCAGAAATTTCTACGATGTACTTACAATATTTGGCATTTTTGATAAAATTTAGAGTATTTAGTGTAATGTTTTTTTATTGCTAATTTGAAGATCATAGTCTAATATGGACGAAATTTTACATCAGATATTGGTTATACAAAATGAGTTTCCAGCTAAAATTTCTGTCAAATCAGTTAAGTGTCTCAATTTAAGTAAACTTAATCTCTTCTTAAATAGTTGATGAGAATCATAACCAAGATTTAATCTTTATTTGTGTGTATGTTTGACATGTTTTTGTTAGCTCTAGAAAACTTCTCTGAATACTTTAAGCCTGATCCTCTTACAGGTCAAATTCTCTTTTAGATTTTTTTTTTTCCAAAATGTCCAAATTTATTGGCAATATTTTGTTTTAGTTGTTGCACTACGTAAATACTGATCACACGCCATAGTTATTTGCATTACGTTATCCCAACTAATATTTTCTAAAAGTGCTTGACTAGGATGTCAACGATATATTCCAAAACAGAAACTTGAATAGCTACTTCATTTAACTTATAGTTATTTTCATTTATCTTTCTAACTCCTGTGGTAGCTTCTCTTTTCATCATGCTGTAAGAGCGATGCTCAATGGATGGATTTAAGAGCATATTAAAATCATTTTTATAGTCAGATTAATTTTGTTTTAGTGTTAAGAATGACATTGGGCGGCCAATAATAGATAACCTTTTTGAAAGACATAAAAAATATACTTAATTATTAATACTGAAAAAACCTTTATTTTCTTAACATTCATGCATTTTAATTGGTGAATGAATAATTATTTTTATAATAGGGTTCTCAATGTTATAAAAAAAAGTTGGTTATCTTTAAACAGGTAATGAAATGTAAATTTGCATGAAAATCACAAAACGTCTAGCATTTGATTGCGATTTACCACAAAACCTGCGAGCGAGGTCTAATACATAACTACAGTAGCCCCATGGCTTCTTTGGTGCTGACTGACAGCTTTTAAAAGTTACCAGACCAAGTTATGTATCCCTACGCCAAGCCATATGATATGCAACAACGTGTTTTTAGCAGCTGTCACTTCTGACAGTCAAAATTTAGGTATATACCTGAATGTTGACTGTCAGCTGTGAACTGTCAGTCAGCACCAAAGAAGCCATGGAGCTACTGTACTAGTAAGAATGTAGAAACGATAAGAGTATAAAGAATCTTCACCCGACGATTGGTCCCGATGTGCTTACAATCCATTCGTAGCTAGACATGCATTCAGATTTTCAGCTGGTTAGTGCTACCCACACCATCTGGGATAAATTACATGCCTTACGAAAGTCTTGAAATTTCTGTAGTTTCCTGTTGCTTTTCATACTGAATTTCTACACGTGAGTGAGAGAGAGCCTGCAAATTTTGTTGGAAATTTTCACATACATTTCAGGGATATCTTACATGCCACCATCGACATGTATCCGACAACTTTACTTCACCTCCAAAGGTAGGTTTTCTAAGGATTTTCATAGTTCATTAAAAATCATCAAACCTAGCTTGATTTAAACCCACGACCACCGGGTCCTGAGGCGAGCACTCTAACCCAACACCAACGAGTTAATTCCAAACTATATGTTATATAACCTCTACTCCTTAAATATTGGTTTATACTTGTTTTTTGTTTATTACGTTTAGCACTAGATTAAATTTAGAGGATGGTGATGAAGAAGGTAGTTTAGAGAAAGTTTACTCGCTTTAGAAAAAAGAGGCTTTGTGAAAATCACATTGACAAATCACGTGTGAAAAACTACTACCCACTGCACCCAAATGAGATTAAAATCTTGACCTCCTCAGCATCAGTTCAGTCAATTGCAAGACTGACACCTTAGTTAATGTGAACACCGGTGTGGGCTTTCAATCAAATACTAATGTTGACCTGGCGCTGATGAAATGTGTACCTTTCTCAACCACTCGTTGAAGTCTACAGAATGATCTTCAAATAACAATAACATTATTATATACAAAATTGTACTAGTTGTCTAAGTGTATTCAGCGTTCGAAAGGACAGGAACAGTCTTTAGTACCTTCTAGATTTTACGGACGTGGCTATAAAATAATTGGAACTTGCTGTTTATTTCATTACCCAAATTAGTACAGAATGTATTTTAAAGTAGGATATTAATTTATTTAGAAAATTCTTTGAAATGTAGATGGCAAACATGAGAGTGTAATAAATCGATAAAATTTGAAAATTTAAAGAACAGGCCTTCATTTTAGTAATAAATGCTTTTTTGAATACAATAATACTAAATCTTTATTTATTTAATAGTTACTGTGCAAAGTATAACATAAACAAAGGACTTTTTGGCGAGTAACCACCAACATGGTTCCACAGATCATCAATAGATAACTTGATACAAAACCCGCCTCCCCTTTATTTAAAATAGAATCCTTCCAATATCCTGCATCCTTTATGGTCCTGCCGGCTCCACTCGACAGAGGCCTTGCTCTTTTGGCAGATCATGAAGTGAAAGACTTCCATGGGCTGGTCCTGATTTGACTTCAAGTTGTGGAGACGTGATTATCTCTGGAACAGAACTTTCAGAGTAACTAGAACGGGATATAATGATGGCGTAAAAAAGACAGGTAGTAGGATCTTCTCTCAAGGTTAGTTACAGATCACTTGATTCCTGTTTGTCAGTTTCATGGGATGATTCTATCACTCTATTCCTCATCTGGTCGATGTGGCGATTAATTATTTTGCCATTGTTCAGTTATTGTACATTGTACAAAACTATGCCAGCACACTCTTTGACTTCTTTTTTATTATTCATTCAGTTCTTGCTCGCTATAATTCCTTACATAATCTTCCACCTCAAATAAGCTTAGTTTTCTTGACGGCCATCAGCGTATATAGATTTATTTTATTCAAAACCATTCTCAACTCCTGTCCAATCAGAAGCTCCACCAGTGTTTTCTCAGTTACTGTGTTAATTGTTGTGTGGTGTTGAAAGTGCATGCGTTGTACCTGGAGTTCGATTCACCCTTACGTCAATTTGCCCAAAGCCTTATTGGTAGTTTATACCAAGTGTTCTGCTTGACCATTTCTGCTTGACCATTACTTGAGGGATAAAAATGTACAAATAGTCCTGAATTTAATTGGATTCTAGCTATAAGATTTCAGCATATATTTGGAGTCATGTGAGCGTCCATTGTCTGGTATTTTATAAGATCTGGAATTCCCAGTCTATCAAACATTCTTCTGAAACTTTTTATGACTTTACTCTTTGCCATAGAATGGTCATTTAGTGCAATTTCGCAAGTGAACCCCGCTTCCCCCCTTAGATATCCAGAAGATAACCTGACCTCGAGTTCATCAAGTCCGTAACTATATGAGCGTCATCCTTAACTTCACATAATATATTTCACTGTATCAATTCTATGGAGGAATAACTTGGACGTAAACCTTCATCGCCGAAGAATCTACGAGTGATTACGATATGTCAGGCGTCGGTCTCACCACCCCGTCGCCGAGGAAGCCTCTTCTAAAACTTTAAGTATCTACAATTTAGAGTATGAGTTAGATACTAAACTCCTTATTTGCTATGTCCATAAGACATAGTTTTATGTGTCAGAATGTCTGACTTTATTGTCTATGTCCATCAGACATAATTCTTTGTATAGGGGTGTCTGACTTTAGTTTCTATGCCCATAATTCATAGTTTAGAATGTTAGTCTTACCAATCTCTTTCTATGTCCATAAGTTGCTCGTCTAAGTTATGACATGTTTTTCTATGCACATATGGCGTAGTTTAGAATGAAGTGTTTAATGCTATATTTATCATGGACCATACGTCTTAAATTGCTATGTCATTGTGTCTGACTTCTTTGTATAAGTTCTTAAGACATAGTTTTATATATAAGGAAATGATAATCACTCCCTAAACGATATGTCCATAATCGGGATCTCTTTATGGCGGAAATCAGGTTATCTAACATTTTCTTTTGTGACCTAGTTAGATCAGTGACAGATAGAAGTTACTATTGTCTCTTTGTAGTGGATTTATTTAGGGTGCGCAACCAGTGGGAGCGCTACTAGTTGGTAGTCATGGCCCGCGGGAATAGCGTTTTGTCTCAAGTTTGTATCAAGTTATACTAATAGTGTAAATTGTTTGTACTAATTATTGTGTGCCCTAGTAATGGGTGGAGGTATATTTATACTATTGAATGTCCAGGCAGTATTTATTAGGAAGTGGCCGGCCATAGTATGTTAACCGTGTAGATGCCTGATTGTTCTCCATGCACTATTTGTAAAATGCTGGCTCCTCTTCAAGGAGATAACCTTAGGTTCTCGTAATTCTCAAGGAAGTCAATTCAAGCTAACTAGTTTATTTGTAAATCCATTCTCATAATAAAGCTATAAAATTAGGATTAAATACCCCTGGTTTTCATTCACTATAATTTCACTATTATTTATAAAGGCCTATCTGGTCTTAGTCTGGTATTAGCTGGGCTGGATTATCGTCATGTATTGTGTCTTATCCACATATTATTTGTTCCCTATCTTTGAATGCCGCTATGTTGAGGGAGACGCTCCTTCGTAGGATAATGAGCGTTGATCCTCATTTTAAGAGTTACTAAACTATTCTTTAATATATTCTTTCTTACTTCTGTTAGTTCCTTGTCACCAATATGTTTATTTCTATTCCAGCTTATCGTGAAGTTTACCATCATGGTAACTGAATTACGTTATCTTTAATAACAATGGACTGTTTGATCAATAATATATTTAAATCTATAATATGTAATTCAGTTTTCTTTTGTTTGGATTTAATTAAACTGATTTGTTAACCTTATACATATATAAATATCTTATGTCTCATCCCTCCCAAAACTTTCTTATTTATCTTTGTGCTTAATTGTAATCGTAACTTGTTCTACTTGTTGGGAGACGTGAAGGTTCATATTTTTTAATTGTTATATTCTAATAAGGTATATTCTTGTTATAGACCCAGCCAGTGACTGAAAGCTGTTCATGATGATGAATTAATTAATTGTTAAATTATATCTATATTTTAGTTCCTACATTGACGTTGAAGAGTTAGAGAGGTGACGTTTAATGAATATTTTTTCTTTTTAATTGTGTCCCAAGTCTCCCGTCAAATTATTGAACAAACAGCCATCAAATACACTTTCGTCAGAATCAAAACTCCGTTTAATTTTACCTTTGCCATAATTTGATCTCTCCCGAACATTGCATTACGCATTTAAGTGAATACAAGTCTTCAACTTCATCCATTGTATTACTACCTGTTCCTCTTTTCTCCTAACTTGATAAGGCTGCTTGCCTTATAACCCGAACGGGTAGTAAGACGCGGTGTTAGTAATAATAATGATAATAATGATAAGGCTGCTTTCTTCCTTCACTTTCCTTCTTAAAGCACGATGCCTGAATGGGTATCTTCTTCTTGCAAAAATGACATGTTGCATCTTTAAATACATATGTGGTGCCATCTTAAGTTTTATCACAGCAATAACACAAATTGAAGTTTCTTTGTTCGTTTTGATTGTATTTCTTCCTGTCAATTGTCGAAATTGCATTTTCCGCTGATGTTATTATCTTTCCCAGCGTTTTTCCTGATTATTTATGCTGCTAAAGCTAGCTCATAAGTTATATTAAAAGTCAGGCTAGGTTCTGCAAGTAATTTATCTTGCAAACCTCCATCAGCTGCACCGCATACCTCTCGATAGTGAATCATGTTGTTTAGTTCATTAAAATTGCGATACTTACTTAATTTTATTAAATAATATACGTAATCTGCTATAAATTCCTTTGTCTCGGAGATCCACGATAAAAGTTTAATCCTTACACATTCTCGTTCGGAAGTGTATTTAAACATCCTTGTAATTTTCCCGCTATTTTGGACGTAATCAATATTCCCTGATGTTCTACCCCTTTTGCTATCACTGTATACATTTCCCCGACACAACGTAGTATCAATACGTCACTACATGGTCACGTCATCCCATTGACCGAGAAAATTCCCCTAATTGAGCTTTGATACTCGGTTACTACCCCCCGTTATTTGTTTACAGAATAAGATCAATTTACTTTTAAAGAAAACACAGGGAGGTTAAGTTCAACATAATTATATTAATGAGTAAATTGATTAACTTTGATGGCCCACAATATTGTAGGGCAAATGAAACAGAACACACCTAAACACACTAATACACTGGCCCACTGAGCCCTCAAGAAATGTTTCCCGCCTGACATTGTTCTACCTCGTGCGGCGCACGGGTCAGTCCTATCCTATCCAACAATCCGTACATCCCTGACTTACTCTTATGTACCCCACCTCGGAACTCAGTGGGCGGGAAGTGCCATCTATCGGCACACATTCCAAATAGTCCTCAAGGTGTGACGTAGATGGTACAATGTTTGCAGAGTTAACAATCGTCTCAGTACTTCATAAGCCAAAGCCCCAAATTGTGATAGTAACACTTTACGCTTTTACTCACTTTAAACTACCTCGTCCACCTCAAAGAAGAACTTCAACCTAACATTTGTTGATAATCAGACAATAACGAATAATGTCGAAAGGCCCCAAATATCCCAGTGGGATACTTATTATCTTTTGTTGACTCGTGGCTGCTTCTTGAGCCATTGTCTTACACTCCAGGTTCGATTAGGAACTAAACTCTTGTCCACAAGTTTCTCTTTTCTGGCCCATTCTCGTCGCCAAATTGTAATGTGTATTTAAAAGAAGAGATCTTCGTTACAATAATACTACACTTTTATTCCTTTGATGACTCACTACACAAAGGATAGCATAGATAAAGAACTTTCTGACAAGTAGCCACAAACATGGCTCCACAGATCATTAATACAAACACATTCGTACCAGGGCCAACTCGCATAACTTGATACAATAACATGTACATAGATCGACCATAGCAGCGATATAAGTCGGCCTGTATCGATTTTTCATAGCTGAAATAGAATTACCGATTTATGGGTTGATTTCGTCTTTTATACGTGCATCATTGATACAACCGGTTATCACCGACTCTAAGGGGACATAATGGGGATGAAATTCAAGGAACCCGCTTCGGTGACTGCATGATCTAACATGCCAATCTCACAGTAGACTATAACGCCGATAAGGGGGAGATCCAGGTTCGAATCTTGGTCGCGTGTACTGACGGTGGTTTTTACAAAAGAGTTTTCCACTCTTAATCCACGCAAATACGAGTACATTTCTTATAATATAACCATCCTAATCGCTAAAACTATTAGTGTAATTAATACATAACCGTATAAACCGAATGGGTATTAAGACTGTGGTAAATTAGAAAATATTCAAGGAGCCTCATCATCGAGGATGTCGAGCAACAATGGTAGCTTGAGAAGGACATGATTACGTCCTCTCTGGTCAGAGTCGGGTATATTAACCGTGCTACCAGCACCACTCTCTGGTCAGAGTCGGGTATATTAACCGTGCTACCAAGCACCACCCTTGGTGCTCAACAGAGTGATAGAGCAACACGTTAAGTTGTTATTTTTAATAAAAGATAAATATTGTTTTTACAGAATGAGTTATTATTTTTAACCAAGGAGAAATAATTTATTTACAGTTATAAAACCATGCACAAATAAGTGGTTTCATCGTGATGTAACCAAAGAATAAAAAGCTGAAAATTCTCTAGGAAAATCAGATTTTCGTTGAAAACTACTATTTTTCCCCGACATCCTGGACCTCTAACCTTAAAAATGAGCGATTGTTTTTCAAAATCGGTTCAGTCATTTTCTCGTAATTTCAATTACCAAACATGGGCGTATCAAACTAAATGTTGATATTCAAGGTCATTTTATCGTTTTGGAGCCTATAATACATACCAAAACATATTTAAACATCATTTTATTATTCGCGAAACAAAACGTAGACAATATTTTAAACAACTTAACCTAAACCATTAATTTTCGAAATATGCTCAGTATTATCGATTAAAATCTGAATCAACGATGTAAACATAACTTAACTTATTGTATCTGTAAGAATGTGAAAAGATAGATGGGGTACACTAAATATTACTTTTAAATATCATTTCCTCAAAATTAAGCGGTAAAGTGAAAACTTAGCTTAACTTATGAATTTTTATTGTGTTCATTTTTGCTAAAATTAACATCAAACCCCATTATTTGAATAAAATGTAGCCTACATCAAAACCCACTATGGAAAAGAAATTAACACCAAAACTCATAATTAGATAGTTAAAATGGCTATTTCTAAACATTATTCAAGATCATTTTATAGATTATTAGCTTATAATAAATACCAAAACATATTTAAACATCATTTTATCATGAGCGAAACAAAACCTAGACAATATTTTCACGAACTTAACCTTTTAATTTTCGAATTATGCTCAATATCTTTGATTTAAACCATCTTGTGAATGTGGGGAATGCCAGGCCTCCACCGTGGTTCGGATTCCACGTTAAACTGTAGGTCCTTCCTTTCCATCTCACAATCACCCTACCATTTCACATTAGCGTAAGTGCGTATAACCCGAACGGGTAGTAAGACGCGGTGATGATAATAATAATAATAATTTGATTTAAACGCGAATTAATGATATCAATATTCCAANAAAAAAAATGTTTCCCTAGTGTAGGTTTTTCAATTTAGATGTGTTGTGACCAGCATCCAAAGAGAAATATCGATCCAAAGAGAAAATTGTGATGTGTTCGAGCCAACAAATAAAGATTGATTTATTATTTTCTAGCCAAAGAGATATATTTTATTTAGAGATTTACAGTCATGCAGAAAAAAACAGTTCCCATTGTGACTAAACAAAGAATAAAAAACTGAAAATTGTCTGTGAAAATCGAGTTTTCGTGTAAAACTACTATTTTTCTCGACATCCTGGATTCCTAACCGTTAAAATGAGTGGTCGTTTGTCAAAATCTGTTCAGTTATTTGCTCGTAATTTCTATTACCGGAAATGGGCTTATCAAATTTCAAATTATATATAAGAAAGAAGATACTAGTACCGCGTCTTACTACCCGTTCGGATTAAACGCTTATGTACTAATTATGTTAATGGTTTTAGGGATGAGGAGGCTTTATTTATAGGAAGTATACCCGAGGGAAAGTGAAAAACCATTTCGGATTAAAATAATTCTTAGTACATCCAACCTGAGATTCGAACCTCGATCTCCCCATCATCAGCAATCTAGTCTACTTTAAGAGTAGCGCCTTAGACCATGTAGCCACAGAAACAGGTTTGTGCACTCTTGTCTAACAACTTTTGTTTCTTAAGACGTATAGTTAGTTAGAGACTTAATTAAAACTCCTTACTTTCAACCATTTTTAGAATGTTTCCTAAACTGTTATAGTTAGAGAAATTTCTAATCATTATCCGTGTTTTAAACGCAGTATTTTTTTTATCAACATTCAGGTTTTACCAATAACTCAATACATTTCAATAAACACGGGAATGCAGTATGTTTTATTTGGCAGTGAAAACTGTCAAAGAAGGTCCAGAGCAATGTTAATCTAAGAACAGATATTGTAAATCAAATAATAATAATATTTTTAAAATGATTCAAGAGGGCCTGAACAACTCACAGTCCACCAGCTTTGCGCTAAGGCCCTTCGACGACGCTCTAGAGACCTGCTCGTTTAAGAAGGGCTTATTTTAAAAATATGACTCTGCCAGATGGCGAATAGTTATATTAAAACATGTATATGTTATTAATATACGTTTATAATTTTGAAAGACTTAATGAAAAGGAGAAATTAACTTTTTAACGACTTTATACTCACATAAAAGTACCGCAGTCTAAAGAAATAACTACTCTAGGTACACGAAACCCTTAAGCGCAAGGTTCTACTAATGACCTAGAAAAGAGAACTTCTTGTGGACGTATTTATACAGAAGTCCTTACAAAAGTTGGTTTATTTCTTTAAATATTTCTGAGAGTATCTCAAGTACATTTCTTTTAGTTTTCTTTATAAAGTATAGAGCAAATTACTTTGAGTTGACTTTCTGTCAAGTTAATATTTAGGCTATATTAGCTCAGGTTAATTCTATAGAGAAGTTTGAACCAGCGAGTTTTCATTTTTATCAGTGCACCACTTGTAGCCCCCAGTGCAGGGGATTATCGTGGTAATTCAGGACAGTTAAACCGGTAAAACTGGACATAGGTAACCAAACAGCGACAAATCTACATAGACCACACATGTAAAGGTGAAAGAAATAAGTAAGCCTCACACTCGTCTTCTTGCGACTCATCAGTAATGCTTCTGTCTACTGAACTACAGGTCCCCACGCTCGATTCCCGGTAAGGGTTAAGTTATATTGTTTGTGTTTGCTCTCTTTCATTGAGTGGTAGTCTAAATGTCTGGCTGTCTGTCCTAGAATGAATGGAGACTGGACACTAGCAGTCCAATACAAACATTGTCTCTCATAGTAGACAGTGATTTTGTTGTTTGTA
Source organism: Timema poppense (assembly GCA_902141375.1). NCBI lineage: Eukaryota > Metazoa > Arthropoda > Insecta > Phasmatodea > Timematidae > Timema > Timema poppense. Next base: position 19,753 of record CABFOV010008362.1, read on the forward strand.
GCAACCGAATACATTCCGGACACGGAATTCTTTACACACAAAATTCTACGGAAGGGAAAAAAATATGTAAAAACGAGGTACGTATCTATTCACCCGTGTAATGATTATTAAAAGTAGAACCAAAATTTCAATAAATAATACAAATAATAGGATGTTATGAATTTTGACCGTAAAAAATATGTTTGTATTTTCTGACGTTGCTCCCAATTAGAAAAATGCTATATAAATCTAATTTCTAGTGGGTTCCAATAGATTATATAATTTTAAAACTTAGCCTATTGTAAATCTATTAACAATTTCTTAAAATTAAAAAATAATGCTTTATACCTGACTAAATTCCCCCTTTTAAAATAGGTCTATTTAGCGACAACAATGTTGATTGAAGAATTATCTTTCCAAAGTATGTTTAGAAAAAATTTATTTCCCATGAAACCTTTTATTATAGAACCACGTCTAACAACCCGTCCGGGCTACACGCTTAGGTAATAATTATGCTAGTGGTTTTAGGGACGAGGAAGATTATATTTATAGGAAGTGCAACAACATTTGCGTGGAGGGAGAGCGGAAAAACTGACCTCAGTACACCCAGCCGAGATTCGAGCCTCAATCTCCCCGTCATCGGCAGTCTAGTCTGACATGAGAGTAGTTCCTTGGACCATGCGACCACCGAAGTGCATCCCATGAAACTGCTCCCTTTAATACAAGCTATACATTAGCTAGGATTGAGTGAGGGGGTTAGCGAGTAATTGAATGAGGTGAGGTCAATGTAATCATTAAATACATACAGTAGGCCTATTCAGTTTAGTAAAAACAAAGTAAATAGAACTTCTCACTTTAAAACTGGACTTGATTCATCATTTCCCTTCCACGTTGAAATCTGCTGAAAGACAAGTCTAGGGCAGGTTTGTATAGTTGGGAGAAGATACTTCAGTGGAAAAAAAGGCACAGGAGGATAACAGTTGAAAGCAAAGATAGGGAGAAGAAGGGTGGGTATAAGGGGAATAGATAACTCGGGAGGGGAGGGGAAGGTTGGAAAGGGTGTGGCAGAGAGAAGAAAGTTAAAACATTACAAAGGAGTTTTGAGGGTAAATTAAATTAACCACTACGTACATTTCCAGTTTGTCTGAGAGACTAATTAAGAAGTGATGCTAGGTCCGTAATGGCTCGTCGCACCCGTAGCTTCTCAACCGTACGTCTATCTATCTCACACGCCAGAATGGGTTCATATAGCTTACCAAGGTCCATCTATGTGTAGCTATAGTAAGATCTTATTTTTAGCACCGCGTTTTACTAACCGTTTGGGTTATACGCCTATACACTAATTACGCTAATGGTTAGGGATGCCGTAGACCGTGCGCCCACCAAAGCGGTTTATATTAATATCACGCTAGGGACGTCAAGTAGTCGGTAGCCGGTGACGGATGTATGGGCTACCATCCGAATAATGGCCCTGTGTACCGAGGGTTTGTTTATTTCTAAATTATTTATCACTCTACCTCCACGCAAATGTGGGTGCATTTTACATAATATGTTACTTCCTCATTCCTACTCTATTAGTCCAAATAAACAAAAAAAATAAGACACAGATAATAAAAAAAACGTGGTAAGAAAGATAGAATAATTTTTTTATGGTCAAGATTAATTAAATTGTACTTGTAATTGTAATTGTACTAATTATTATGCTATCACTATTAATACTATCTTTCAAAAGTCAAGGCCGCCGATCACATGACTTGACATGTGAGATTATTTAGTACATTTTGTAACTATCAGATATTACTCTCCCTATCGTATTCTCACTAAAGCTCAAGAGCCCGTTTCACTTTATAGATAACGCGTAACTAACACGTAGGTAGTCGTCCCTCGCCCCCTCAGCCGTGAGATGGGCTCTCAAAGTGTTGGAAGGCTGTGTGATTGAGACAAGAGTAGGATTTAACTAACACGTAGGTAGTCGTCCCTCGCCCCCTCAGCCGTGAGATGGGCTCTCAAAGTGTTGGAAGGCTGTGTGATCGAGACAAGAGTAGGACAGTATTGGACCGATAAGATTGTGCCGACACAGTAAATAACAGCTATTCAGGATTAATTAGGGGTGGAGACCATTCGGATTAAGTAATAATCTGGATTAGGGGAAAGAAAAATGTCCCTAAAAAATTAAACTTAATATATATAAAATAATAAATATAAAATTGTATTTTCTAGCTTTCTTCTTCCTCCAGCGTGTCGTGATCTTTATCCACCTATCTTTTAACATTACCAGGTCCTAACGACCTCATTGGGTCGACGGGCCTCTAAACCTAATAATAATAATTTTAGCACTACCATCACCACACCAAGGGTTAAGGTAGTGTATAAGCTACAAACGATGGTAGGCTACGAATTACAAAAGGAACAGGCTATACTAACATAGAGTGTATAAGGGAAACAAATATAGGCCTACGTTAATTTTTTGGTCAAAATAAATCAACTATTGCTTCTACAAACATATATTCCATTCACCGTAGGAATTGACTTCTGAAAGGCCTTTTTCCGTACCATAAATCTACTATATAGTAGGATATTGGTAGGAAAAAAGACCTTTCAGAGAGTAATTCCTACCGTGAATGGAATATAAGAGTTTAATTCTCTTCACACGGTGATATCAACAGTTGTTGAATATATGTCGAGGGTGTCCTGGAGTTTAATGACAACTTTTTCTGTTCATTTAAAAAGTATCTCATCTAAATGCCGCTATGTTCATAGTAATTGTTGCTTTCACCACGAGAAGAAAATTAAACTTTATGTTTATGCTGAAGCCATGTTTGATTTATTTCCGCCAAATAATGTTTTGCTATATAAACTGCCAAAACGCTATCCTTGGCTCCCGCCTTAAGGTAGTTTTGTTTGGTGGCCGAGCCAAGTACTTTATTTTTCCATTTACTGGACGTATTTTCAAACTGGATTATCCGACGCCCAGATTAACTATTATCGGATTAGCAAGGATTTACCATACTCTACAGATCTTCAAGTTGGCCTGACCTGCGCGGTAATTGAACGTGCCGATCTCTCAAAGTACCGGTAAATATTTCGACCGTTGGTCAGAGAAGTATGATTGTCTAATCTTTATGATCTTAAGGGCATTGTAAATTTAGCTTGAGGTCGTAAAGGAAATGAATTTTGAAATAAAACTTAAAGCTGTAATAGTTTAATATTAACCACAACAGTTTCACAAAACTCCGATCTCAATCGCGACGTTGCAATTCCCTTTATAAAAGAGACGTTCACGATCCCTGGCAGTAAATCAATCGTAAGTCCATGTAGCCGACTAATTACGGACAGCACTACATTGCTCTGTTGCAGCCGGACGTTTTAACATAGCCCCTTAAATAAGTTTGTGTGGCTCTTTAAGGTGGCGACTGACTTGAGCTGAGCTTTGTAATATAGTGCTTGCGACGAGCATCAAACTATAATCGATAGCTCAGCTCATATCATTCGTCAGATTTAGGCTCTGAAGTCTGAAACAAAATACGTCTGATGTGCCTGTGTCAAAGGAATTCACTAAAAAACCTAGTCAAGAGAGGAGCACGTTCGCTCGGCTCGGCTCGGCTAGGCTCGGCTTGGCTCGGCTTGGCTCGGCTCGACTCGGCTCTGATCGTTGCACTGCACTGACTAGAATGCTCGGGCTACATTACAATGTGCAAGTCCGCCGCCGGCTTTATAAGTAACAAACGCACTATACCTGTTTTGTAACTGTAGTTTGTTCTTAACACCCCACCTTACTACCTGTTCATCATCATCATCATAGTTATCATTCGACGTTTCCGCCCCTGAGGGTCATCTGGCATATCCTCTTTCATTCCTGTCGATCTTTCCCAACTTCTCCCTCAACCACGCGTCTCCAGTCCGCTCCTTTAGCCTCCTTGTCTTTCTTTCTGCGCCTGGTCCATCCATCTTGTCCGTCGTCTTCCAATAGGTCTTCTACTCTTCTCTTTGTTCCGTAAGACTTTCTCAGGCATTCTGTCCTCCTCCATTCTCATCACATGATCTAACCACAGCAACCTTTTTCTCTCCAGTGCCTCATCTAATGGTATAACTTGTACTCACTACGCTGGTGATTTTAGGGCTGAGGAAGGTTACAT
>CABFOV010008363.1:0-10783 GCA_902141375.1 Timema poppense
TTAAACTGTAGGTCCTCCATTTCATCTCACAATCACCCTACCATTACACATTAGCGTAAGTGCGTATAACCCAAACGGATAGCAAGACGAGGTGCTAATAATAATAATTTTATATTTGTTTTGGCAAAAAAAAAAAGTGTTTCTATAAAAACTGCAATGTTCTTTTCTCACGTCCCCTACATATTCAACGATATACAATCACTTTCAAGAGTGTGTCCTATTTTGTGCGTACCTTGTTAAAGATCGCCGGTGAAGGTTTGTATTGTTTTGAAAACATAACCTACACTACTTTTACAAACATACTCCAATCCAGTAGCTCCGTCGATAGCGAGTCCCCTTACTGAACCACCAGTATCATACATACTCCAATCCAGTATCTCCGTCGGTAGCGAGTCCACTTACTGAACCACCAGTATCATACATACTCCAATCCAGTAGCTCCGTCGATAGCGAGTCCACTTACTGAATCATCAGTATCACGGGGATCAGAAAAACAAAACTTATCATTTGGAAATTGGGGTTCCCCCTTTTTTTAAATGTGATGAATTCCCAGTCGAGGAGATAGATGTTTCAGGCCTATCTGTTGTATTTTAAATTAGTCTATAGGTCGTGTGCTGATATAATCAATCAGTTTATAAAATGCAAGTTAAATACCTACAAAAATATATATATATTTTTTTTACGAAAGTGAGAACAAGATTTTTGGTAGATTAGGTTGATCGGCGAGATAAAAATCGAGAATATCTGGCGGAATCGCATGATTTTCATGGTCCAGTAAATATGGCATAAACCAGAAGGTTAAGGACTTGCTTACCTGTGACGTCATGACAAATAAAGATAGAATTTCTAATGTTAATTAATAATTAACGTTATATTTGGTGAGTTTTAGCAATATAACGTTGAAACAAAAACCATAAATTCTTAAATAATTCTAAAAAATAGTCCTATAGTGTCACAATATTATTAGTTTTATATTTAAATAGGTTTTTTTTTTGTAAACCTATTTCTTATAAGTCATCTATCGGTACAACTCAGGCTATTTGTTCTAGTCACGAAAATGTCCTGTAGGAGTCTTCCTGCCAGGATGTAGATTAAAAAAGACCGTGGTATCATATTTCTATCTAGAATAGGGAACAAGAAAAAAGGTAATTTTAAAAAGCAAATCAATGTTTTCAAGTCGCAAATAGTATAGTGACTCTGTAAACTCGTCAGAGGAAGAGGGGAAGGGTTATCAGTTTATAAACAAGAGACTTGTAATGATATTGGTTTGGATCACTCTGAAATATGTAAAAAGTCATGGATGAAGGTAATTTTTCTTTAAAGTAACATATGTAGAGTAACCTTTTATAATTCATCCATGAATAAACACGCGCTTTTCAGAAATAATGTGAAAAGGATCACAACATTAGAATATATTTTTTATACATTTTTTCCTGTTAAAAGAACAACTCCGCAGTATTTGGCAAAAGACGCCAATTCCCTATACCAATAAGATGCTAACCTTCACAACACCTGTCGCCAGGAGACTTTCTATTAGTTAGTTTTTTACACTGTTGACGAAGGGACCAAGAGGCAAGTGGTATGTCGTATATAAGCCGCTTGTGCGTATATAAGGCACAAGAAACGCAGTCAGGAACTCACTAATACACTATCACTGGCTCTCGCAGTCGCAGTCTAACACAGAATACAATATTGTACGTTAATATCACAAGTGTTTATTAATATCAATCAGTTACTTGGAGTATATATTAGTAATCAACAGATGTCATTTAAATAAAACCGTGTGTGAATAAACAGCAATCAATAGTTCTCTTTCTTACATTTATTAAATATACCGATTTAATTAGTGCTCGACCACGGAGCAATTAACATCTAGTTAAACGGTATATATTCCGTACAGTGATGATAGGCGCTCGACCACGGAGCTATAGACAACCTAAATATTATCACAGCATTATTATATCTGGAAAAAATCCGTAGTGTTTTAGACTTCACAGGGTGAACTGCTTAGACTGCTTAGGTGCGTCAGGTTAAGATGCAACCCGCTTCGCAAAATATCTTAGAAATCTCCCAACGTTGTTAAAATACTCTGCTAATTAAGATCAAAGTAATGTGTGTGCACATGAAATTATAAAAGCTAAGTAGGCTCTACAACAATAATTAATTTCATGGTGTTTTATACGCTTCTTGTAATAAACAAGATTATAAATGTACATTATAATTAAACACTAGTATATTCAATTAGTTCTAAGTAGACAAATCACTTTATATAAAATCGTGAAGATATGTCAGTTGTAAGGTTTAATTAAATGGACGCAGGTATTTTAGCCGTGGCGATTCCCAGATCTGAATAAAGAATTCCTCCTCATCTTTCGAACAGATTAAAAAGCGTGTTAACTGAACAATTAAATACCGTGTCTATTCGCTCAAGTAATTACACGAGTTAACATGCAACAACAGCAGCGGTAGGACTTTGTGAAAGGCTAACTATTATTCCGTGCGGAGTAGGAATCGTTTCACTTGACTGGGTTTGAAGCCGGGGCCGATGGTAGCAAGAGTTGACCTTTGAAACGTGGAAAAAAAAAAGTTATGGTATTTTAACGTCCATTCACCTTTTTTTTTAGTTCATACGTTTTAACACACTGTTATCCTAACAACTTAATCACCCGTTTCGATGGACGCATGGTCTAAGGGGCTGGTCTTGCAATAGACTAGACTTTCGATGAAGGGGAGATCCGAAATTTGATTCTTAGTCAGGTGTACTGAAGGTGGTTTTAACAAACAAACAAAAATCAACTCTCCTTCCACTCAAATGATGGTACAATTCCTCTAAATATAGCCTTCCTGATTCCTAAAAGCCATTAGAGCAGTTAGTAGGTCTACATGAGCCTGTAACCCGATCAGCGAGTAAGACGAGGGGCTAAAAAAAACCAAGTTATTCCATGGAGTATGGATGAGATGATTAGTTTAGAGGAAACGCACCCACATTTGCATGGAGAGGATATGTGGGAAGGAGGGACACCTAGTTAATCCAGCCAAGATTTAAACTTTAACTTATCCGTTATCATTAATAAAAATTATGGTGATCCCGTTCACTATACCGAACCAGTATTTATTTCTACGTGACTCACAAACTAACTTAACCTAAATACATCTTTTAAGAGGGTGTTCTATGTGGCTATGTCCGTGTAGCCAATTAAAATTGTTCATATATATATTATTTATTTACTATTCTGAACTTTTTAAGTTGCTTTTTTATTCTCCACATCACCGTTTTTGTCTATTTTTTAATTGTGATATTTGAATTACACTTTCTATACCGGTATCATATATCATAATGCGATTTTAAATTCAACTTAACCTAGTGGAGAGTGACTAAATCACATATCCAGAATTGAGAAAACCCTAAATATATTAAATACATACATACATAGGCTACCTAAACACGCCGTTCCCTTACAGGGTAGGCAACAAACTGTGCATATAGCTCAAAAAACAACTCCGTACTAAATCATACTATGATTCATACCATGAACAAAAAACAACTCCTCTGTACTCAATCATACTATGACTCATACCATGAACAAAAAACAACTCCTCTGTACTCAATCATACTATGATTCATACCATGAACAAAAAACAACTCCTCTGTACTCAATCATACTATGATTCATACCATGAACAAAAAATAACTCCTTTGTACTCAATCATACTATGACTCATACCATGAACAAAAAACAACTCCTCCGTACTCAATCATACTATGATTCATAACATGAACAAAAAACAACTCCTCTGTACTCAATCATACTATGAATTCATACCATGAACAAAAAATAACTCCTTTGTACTCAATCATACTATGATTCATACCATGAACAAAAAACAACTCCGCCGTACTCAATCATACTATGATTCATACCATGGAAAAAAACTCCATTGCGTCACTACGCCATCGAGCCATACTCTAACCACTGAACTATCCAGGAATCCTCCCATGGTTAGTGTCGTTCTCCACTCAGATTTTAAGCCAGAGTCTGTGATGGAGGTGTGGAAATCGTCAGCTACATATATGTTATCAATTAAGATCACGAGGTATCAGATTACACAGCCACCTTCGACTCAGTGGTTAGAGCATTGGCATACTAAGCCAAAGGTCCCTGGTTCGATTCCTGTATCCTGGCATCTGGCATCATTTTTAAATCTAAAGAATATAAGAGTCTTATGCGACTAACTTGTCCATAGTTTTTTCATTCTCTTTCCAGGCGACTACAAGGGGAGTTACTTAAAAAAAATTCCACCCTTCTAATTTACTTCCCTGAGACTAGTCAGTTTAATATCAGCAGATGGATTTTAAGCGATCTAATAAGATGGATTAAAAGAAGAAGAAAATCAAAACCAGTAGCATGCGGCCATCAACCATCGCGGACCACTCTGTAAAGTGTTCCTCTCTGCTGGTCCCGTGAACACGCCCCCTTCTCACACCTAACACTTGACAGCCTCGAGAGGAATTAGCTGACGTCACTCAGCGTGTGAAAGTTGCCCCTCTGTCACCCCCCACCTCCCCCCTTCATCACCCCCTGATGTCAATCAAACCGCGACCACTCCTTCCCTCCCACCCTTCCAGACAATCCTGCATTAGGCAGGGTCCTTAATAATTGTAGGGTTACCTGTTAAATGTTATATCATGCGGACACTTTCACACAGCGTATATGACGTCACCGCCAATTTGATGGGCTTGAAAAGTTTCTGCTGTATGTCATATGAAACGTGGTATCTTAACTTAGATGACAAAAAAAACCATTAAGATGTTCGAAAACAAGGTGGTTAAGAAGATATTTGGTCCAAAAAGTGACGAGGCTATTGAGGAGGGGAAGGGATTATATAATGATGAGTTACATACCCTATATTCATCACAAGATATTGTTAAGTTAATTAAGTCTCGTGGATTATGGTGGACAGGACATGCAGCGTGAATGGAAGGTTCTAGAACCTTGTTCAGAGTACTGACTGGCAAACCCAATGGGAAGACCTAGACGCAGATGAGAGGATAACATTAGAATGGACCTGAAAGAAATAGGATAGAATAGAAATAGGGTTGTTTTAAATGTCACAATTGACATGGAATCGACCGCTTTGCTTCTATTCAGAAGGAAGTTGTGCTACGGATTTATATCGCTCAAGAAATATCCGTTGATCCCGGTTGGATTTGAAACCATGATCATCGGGTCCTGAGGCGAGCACTTTACCCCAAGACNTAGCTGCTAGCTAGAAAAATCAGGATAAAATTAACTTCATTATTTATAATTTTTATCATTTACTGAGATCTAAGTTTTCTAATGTTAGTTTTGTGTAATGCGCAAAAAAATAATCTCAAAACATTGTTTAATAAAGTGCACCGTAATCCTACTTCCCTTTGAGGATTTTGTACCATTGACATTAACGACAAGCGAAGCTCTCAAGATAATTCCTTATTAAGAGTGAATGTTGGTGAAACCGGTGTGACACTGTGCCCTCTTAACCGACAGTTCATGAATAACCTGTCCCCGCCCTAATTGAGGGTTACCTCAATCAGACACTTTCAATGTGACAAAGACAACTTAATGTCCTCTTTAAAGACGATCCTCCAGACACTTTGTGTTAAAACATGTGACGTCATCGTGGATGTGTTGCGAGGGCTTGGAGATTAACCTTTTCCAGGTGTTTGGAGTTCACATCAGTTCAACACTCTACCACGACAGTTATTAGCATAACTACTTCAAGGCCGTAGGTAGTGTGACTACTTCAAGACGATAGTTAGGGGAACTACTTCAAGAGTGTAGCTAGTAGAACTACTTCGAGAGTGTAGCTAGTAGAACTACTTCGAGAGTGTAGCTAGTGGAAATACTTCAGGAGTGTAGCTAGTGGAAATACTTCAGGAGTGTAGCTAGTAGAACTACTTAGAGAGTGTAGCTAGTAGAACTACTTAGAGAGTGTAGCTAGTAGAACTACTTAGAGAGTGTAGCTAGTAGAACTACTTAGAGAGTGTAGCTAGTAGAACTACTTAGAGAGTGTAGCTAGTAGAACTACTTAGAGAGTGTAGCTAGTAGAACTACTTCAAGAGTGTAGCTAGTGGAATTACTTCAAGAGTGTAGCTAGTGGAATTACTTCAAGAGTGTAGCTAGTGGAACTACTTCAGGAGTGTAGCTAGTGGAACTACTTCGAGAGTGTAGCTAGTAGAACTACTTCGAGAGTGTAGCTAGTAGAACTACTTCGAGAGTGTATCCAGTAGAACTACTTCGAGAGTGTAGCCAGTAGAACTACTTCGAGAGTGTAGCCAGTAGAACTACTTAGAGAGTGTAGCTAGTAGAACTACTTAGAGAGTGTAGCTAGTAGAACTACTTAGAGAGTGTAGTTAGTGGAACTACTTCAGGAGTGTAGCTGGTAGAACTACTTATGAACACTAGCTATCAGATAACGCCATATTCTATTCGGTAGGGCCTTACGCTGTCAATAGTACATTGACAACTGAATAATTAATGCGCATATCATAATGGATTGGCTAGCCAAGCTATTGTATTTATTAGCTACGGTTATAGCCGCCTCTAATTATCAATGGCGGACACTTAAATAACGTCATGATGGTCCAATAAATTATGTACACATTATTTATTACATAATTGAATGAAAAATGTTGTATATTGCTTGACTTGTTAGCCATGTTTGTATTCGACTTGATAAATAATGTATTAAGGAGATTTGTTTTGTACAAACATCGGGGGGATTTAAAAAAATTGTTTTCTAATTGTTTGGGCCTATATTTTTAATGTGTATAACAATATAAAAATTTTTACGTAAAGATAAGTTCATTTACAACTTATTTGCTCAAATGAGTCATACATAAATGGACTCTACTGTTTTTTTAAATCCAGTTTACCTACACAGAGTGGTGCGAAAAGTGTTGACACATTTAATTATACTATATTATGCTTCTTGCTTGTCAAGCAAAGAATGAGGGAGAATTGGGAAATAGTGTAATTTGTTCTTCCTCCACAATACACTCTAGTAAACATTTAATTCCACCAAGAGGGAAGATAAGAAAAATGTTGTTTCTTTCTATACCGAGCGTGAGTACCAATATCAGTAAAATTATCGAGTAAAAATACTAGTATCGAAAGGGAAAAAATTATATTAGTACATTTTTTATACTTTTTTCACATCCCTATCCCTGATTTTTTTTTTTTTTTTGTGAGTAGGGTAGACATAACTCTTTATTTAACATTCCCCACGATAGCAAAAAGTCTGGAACACGTTCTGTCCAAATCGTGAAACGAGCTACCGAGGAAACATTTTGTGAAGCACACCTCAATTGATGATCGAGAGCTGTGTGGGCACCATTTTGTTGGAACCCACAAGTTGTTGGTATTCATCCTCCAAAGTTACAGTTACGGGGTCAGAAAGGTCAAACGGTGCCTATCCCTGTACAAGCCTCTAGATTAAAGATAAACTCACCTCCAAAATGGCGGGTAGGTGTACTTGTGGTTAAGAGAGAGAGAAAGCTACTAAAAAACCACTTCAAGTGACACCTCCCGGTTGTCACCGGTGTGGCTAATTGGGAGCGGTGTGCGTGCCCGATACTTGTTTGTCAACGTGCTCCTATTGCGGTGACTGATCGACCGTGACGTCACACTACTCAGTTGATCACGTGACCTCACGCACACGCTTGGGAGGGGAGACGTGATGTTTGAGCGTGGGAGGGGTTGGACATCCCCTCAAAAAACATCGATGTAATTTGTCATGTATTTATTAAGGTACTTTATTTAAGCACTTTCTGGACCGACTGATGTTATCTACATGACTTACAGACTAACTTAATTTTAAAACTGATGAAGCCCCCAATATATCGGGCGTTAATTCATCTCTGTAGGACGGGAAGCCTCAATATCACAAAAGAAAAATATTCTGCCCATGCCAGAAATCAAACCAAGGATCCTGAGTTCAGTATGAAAACGCGCTACCAAATTATTTATAATATTTAGCACCCCATCTTACTACCCGTTCGGGTTATACGCCTTAAGTACTAATTACGCTATTGGATTGGGAATGTTGAATAATAGGAAGTGAACCCGCATTTTCGTGGAGGGAGGGTGGAAAACCATTTAGGAAAAACCACCCCCATTTCACCTCGACTGAGATTGGAACCTCGATCTTCCCGTCCTCAGCAGTCGAGCTTAACACGAATAGCGCGTTAGCCAACTACGCCACCGAGGTGGGTACTACCAAATTAGAAAAGGTATCGGGCAGCATCAAAGGTCGTCCCCTGGACAACGATACATTATTACTGGCTAATATTTCCACTACTGGGCTAAGAGTGATGTAACCCAGGCGTGCAATATTATTATTTATTCACTGTATTAAAAAATAACAACCAGCGTAGAATCATCTATTCAAAAGTGTATTTACTATATTAAATTAATATTATATAAATAAATAACATTATTCAAATTTAAGACAAATAAGCTACATTCAAACAAACAAAAATTCGAGGATAAATAATATGTTAGCTTTTAATCTGTTTTCTTAAAGTTTTGTTGGGTTTTTTCCTCGTCTTTAAATATCTAGCCATTTAAAATCTAAAAAATACATTAAAACAAAAGCATCGTTGTAACAAACCAAAATTTATTAAAACACTGAGATAAATTTTAGAAAAGTATTTAACCTTAAACTGTGCGGTTCCTATGGACGTGTAATTTGGACTAAAATAATTTTGCCTAAAGGCTTAGACTGAATATCAGTGATCTTAAAGTAATTTGGCATAAAAATAATTACACCCAAAATACCTAAAACGAATTATGATTTAAAAAAAAAAACGCGAAGCTACCCAAAAGTCAATTGGCCTAAAGTAATTTAACTTAAGAATTAACTGAAGAGAAATTAGGTTGGCGAAAAGTAATTTGGTATTCAATTTAACATAATATAAGAGTTTATTTGTTAAAGGCTTTTCATCGCATTTCTTTTTCTTTTTAGTTTCTCTTTGTAAAGTGCGTGTTTGAGTTAGTCATATGATACGAGTTTATTTATTCAATTTTTAAGGTCAATTTTTGTAAATTTGGAGTCATTTTTTTAAAAACAATTTTAGATCATCAAAGTCGGAGCCATGCTCATGACATCATAGATCACTCTAACAATCAACTGTGACGGATAACAGTTAAATAAATCAATCAGAAGAGTCTTCAGTCAAATGTACCTATAAATCAACTAGGAAACGCTCAACTCCTCTCTAAGGGAAATAAAATAGTCGCGTGCCGGTAGTAGAAAGAATCTACTTGCATCTGGTCAGTGTTTCATTCTGTGGGGGCAATAAGAGGACAACTCGACCACACATGACCTACCACTCCCGACAAACACACTCACTCACATATTCTGCGAGGATTCCCTTGACACATGTCTGTCGAACAGGCCAGGGCCTTGCAGATATAGCTCTGAGTGGAACTTTGTGTAAGACTACTTAGCGCGTCAAAACACACAACCTCCGAGGAACAAGCTACTAACTCCACCGACTGTCCAGAGGACTGTCATCATATAATTTAAAAAAAAATTCACTTTACTTTGCTTTACACAATTGAGGTATCTTATATAACTAGTTGGGTGACCTGGTGGTCTAAGGGTGAAATGTCAGACTTATGTGTTGGGGGTACGAGTTCAATCCTCGGTCCCGGCACAGACTTATCTGAATACCAAACCCTTCCTTCACCTCTGACAAGACGTGATTTAATCACAACATGTGAATGTGTGGAATGCCAGGCCTCCACCGTGGTTCGGATCCCACGTTAAACTGTAGGTCCTCCATTTCATCTCACAATCACCCTACCATTACACATTAGCGTAAGTGCGTATAACCCGAACGGGTAGTAAGACGCGGTGCTAATAATAATAATAATAATAATAATATATTACTAGTTACTACAGTAGCCCCATGGCTTCTTTGGTGCTGACTTACAGTTCACAGCTGACTTTTGACCGTCAACATTTAGGTATATACCTAAATATTGACTGTCAGAAGGGACAGCTGCTTAACACATATTTATGCAGGTCATTTGGTTCGGCGTAGGGATACATTATTTGGTCTGGTAACTTTTCAAAGTTGTCAGTCAGCACCAAAGAAGCCATGGGGCTACTGTACTATAAGGGAATGCCTGCTGAAGAATGCAACTGAAGGAATGGTAAATGGGAGGAGAGAAAGAAAGAGATGCTGGATTCAATAAAGTTTGGAGGAAGACAAGAATATACCAAGAGGTCCAGGATCGGAAAAAATTGGAGGAAGATTTTAATAAGGATCTGTAAATATGCAAAACAACACCTGATGATGATGATGATATTAGTAGAGTGCTCGCCTCAGGACTCGAATGTTGATAGGTTAATGAGGTCGACGGAATTTTTCTTTGAGTGATAAAAATCCGTGGCACAACTTCTTTCGGAGTGGAAGTTAAGTCCCATGTCGATTATGGCATGTGGAAGAACCCTGGAAGCTATGTGAATACATCTTTCCCGGCGAAAGTTGGTGGGCTCTTTCGTTCTCACTCATATAAATTCACGTACGTTAATCAGTAGGTTCAGAAAGTATACGTTAAATATCTCAAAACAACTAATTAAAAATATATTACTAGCCCGAAACCGTAATCCGTGAATTTCGCTTGATTTCAGAACACGACATTATTTGGTTCCGTTGGAATTTGAAGCAAAATATTTTGGAAGTTTGAGACCCCCTCCTTTCCATGGATCACAACAACAACAACAACAACAA
>CABFOV010008364.1:10812-23860 GCA_902141375.1 Timema poppense
AGATAAGAAGTTTCCTCTAACAAATACAGTCATTGTTTGATATTTGAGAACTAGCAGCGAGCTTTCCTCTTTACCTTGAGATAAGAAGTTTCCTCTAACAAATACAGTCATTGTTTGATATTTGAGAACTAGCAGCGAGCTTTCCTCTTTACCTTCAGATAACAAGTTTCATAGTTTTCTTTCCCTTATTTCTTATTGGCATGACAAAGGGTGGTTGAAAGTGAAAAGTGAAAGTGAGTATAAGCTTAGAGAGAATAGCAAAATAGTTTCTTAAAACGACACAGACATTTGTATTTTAAGCCGTGTGTTTGACAGCGATTGATACCTTGTCGCGGCCTTCAAGTTTTTGCTAATGGCTTCACATACATCTGGGATCGTTCTCGATATATGTATGGCTTCGAAACACGGAAAATGAATTACAGCATTCTGAAGTGTGATGCATAGGTAAGGAACGCCAGAGCTATCGCCAATTCTCCTCTTGCTGGTAAATCTTCCCACATAGTTGTGTCTGCGCGTTGAATGTTTGGTGTTATTAAACTCGGCGGCTTGTATGTTGTAGGTGAAACTGATCTACCGACAGCTGGATGGATTGCATGCTGGGTACAAGAGGGCTAAAGGAAATACTTCACAGATGCTCAGCTACAATGATCTCTTGTGAGTAGCTTTTTTTTTTCTTTTTTGTCTTGTTTAGCACAAACAGGAAATACGGGGAAAAGTCAAGACATTCTTTTTTCTTTCAGGGAAAACAGGAAAAATGTCAGGTATTTTGATTAAAAACAATGATAAACAAAGGAATTTAAATACTCATCATCAACATGTTCCAGTTTCCAGTCATTGGCCCGGTATTTTTTGGAACATGATCCTTTCCAAAGTCTCATTTCTCCTCACCATCTCTTCTCTCGCCTCCACACTCTTCTGTCCCTCCTTCAACCCCCTGTCCCTCTGTCTTCCTGTTGGTCTCCATTCTCCTCACACGACCACATGACCATACCACCGTAGTTGTCCCTTCTCTATCTTGTCCTCCTTAACTATTCCTATCAACCTTTCATTTCTCCTCCTATCCGTTCTTGTCACTCCTATAGTACTTCTCAAAGATTTCATATTTCTCTAATCGTTTCTGAGGTGACCTGGTGGTCTAGGGGGGTAAGGTGTCAGACTTCTGTGCTGGCGGCCGGGGTTCAATCCTCAGTCCCGGCACAGATTTATCTGATTACCAAACCCTTCCTTCACCTCTGACAAGACATCTTGTGAATGTGGGGAATGCCAGGCCTCTCACCGTGGTTCGGATTCCACGTTAAACTGTAGGTCCTCCATTTCATCTCATAATCACCCTACCATTACACATTACCGTAAGTGTGTAACCCGAACGGGTAGTAAGACGCGGTGCTAATAATAATAATAATACAGAGGAAGCTACTATACAATTTTCATACAGAGGGTCTTTTTTAGAAACTACAAACATTATATTACGGCTAAAAGTGATAACATTTTACTAAATTCGAGGAAGCTGACACTTGTACATTTGACTGTACGTAAATAGCAAAACTTGGGAGGTTGAAATGATACAATACAGGCGTTGGCAACAAGTTGATAGCGGTCAACCGGTTGATCTCGGGGCGATTTCCAGTCAACCACTTAAGAAATTTACACCGTAATTAAAAGTGGATCTTTTTTGTGTCTTCTAAACTCGCAAATATATCAAGTACAGTAAACCCCACGGCTTCTTTGGTGCTGACTGACAGATCACAGCTGACCGCTTTGGAAAGTTACCAGACCAAATTATTTATCCCTACGCCGAACCCTATGATCTACAAAAACGTGTTTGGCAGCTATCACCTCTGACCGTCAAAATTTAGGTGTATACCTAAATGTTACCTGTCATAAGTCAGCTGTTAGCTGTCAGTCAGCACCAAAGAAGTCACGGGGCTACTGGACTTACAATTATATTTTGAGTGTAACCAAAATAAACTTTATCAGCTATAATCAGTGATGATGTAAATAAATTAAATAATTTTAATATGAAAATACCCGCTTTGGTGGACTCATGGTCTAAGGTGCTACTCTAATAAATAGACGACTGCCGATGACAAGTTTGGGACTTGATCCTAGTCGGGTATACTGAGTGTGGTTTTCCACTCCCCCTCCATGCAAATACAGGTAAACTCCCTTTAAATTCAACATTCCTAATGCCAAATATATTAGTGTCATGGGTGTATATATAACCTGAACGGATAATAGGACGCGGCGATAAAAAAAATATGAAAATATAGAGTTTATTTATTTACTTTCTAAAAATAAAGGGACATGATATTTGGGCAAATAATATATTTAAGGAATAAATATGAGAGGCAGTGACATACAAAAAAAAGCATAGAAACAATATGTGAGATTGTAAGACCTTTGACAATATGTGAGATTGCAAGACCTTTGGTAAGTTGATAAGTGGATTGTTAACCAAAAAAGTCACAACCCCTGATATAAAGGTTACGGATTCAGCCACTTTAAAATATTTCATTCAACATTTTTTCACAATAACATATTTCAGTTTGGAAATAATTTTGAAACATTTTCATAAAATATTTTATTTGTAATTCGATTAGAAATATTTTCGTTTTAAAATATTTTATTTGAATTTTGATTTTATAATTTGTTTTGAAACATTTTCATTTTAAAATATCTGATCCGAAATTAGATTTGAAATATTTTCATTATAAAATACTTGATTCGAGATACAAAGAAAAGACTCATATTTGAATCAAAATTTTAAGATTCTTGGTTCTGCGCCAGCTCAATAAACAAAACGGCCGTTCGATTTATTCCCTCAGCTTGCAGTCGATGCTCAGGGTCTTGAAGAAGTACAACTTTGGTTTCCGCCGTCTGGGCGACCAAAACTTCACGGTCCCTGGCAGGAGCGTGTCTTTCTCCTCGTACCCGGGCACAATCTTGTCCAATGACGACTTCTACATCACCTCCGCAGGCCTCGTCACCCAGGAGACCACCATCGGCAATAGCAACGCCTCCTTGTGGAGCCACGTGAAGCCCGTGGGGCAGGTCAGGACCTTGACTCACTTCCTCTTTCCGTCCACCTTGATATTGACCCAAGCTGACCACCATATTTGGCAGGGAATTAATAATTGTTTGGGTGACCTGGCGGTCTAGGGGTAAGGTGTCAGACTTCTACTCTGGAGGTCCGGGGTTCAAGCCTCGGTCCCGGAACAGATTTATCTGATTAACCAAACCCTTCCTTCACCTCTGACAAGACATCTTGTGAATGTGGGGAATGCCAGGCCTCCGCCGTGGTTCGGATCTCACGTTAAACTGTAGGTCCTTCATCTCATCTCACAATCACCCTACCATTACACATTAGCGTAAGTACGTATAATAATATTAATGTTTGTTGTGCAATAGCATTTAAAGGCGTGGACCAATTTAATGAAATTTTGGCATGTATATTCTTTGAGACAATGTATGTACGTGGTTTTTTTGATTTGGTTATTCATTTTTAAGACGTCGGCCGCTCAGACATTTGTGTCTATTTGTTTCGCAATAACGTCAAAATGCGTGGACCAATTTAAACGAAATTTTCCAGGGATATTATTTGAACTTGGTTCCAACGATGTGTGTACTTATTGTTTTAATCTGCTCACTTGGTTTAATATGTCGGTAACTCTAAAGGTTTGTCATTTAATATCTCATATCAATTGCTCTTTAAAATAAAAACCAATTGATTGAATACTTAGGGCATTTTTTTTAAAATTATAACATATTTATGATATACAGCGGGACCTCCATATATCAAACTTCCATTTATCGTAATTCTTTATATATCAAAGTAATTCTTTATATAGAATTTTTTTCAAGACGAATTGGTATTTCTTCCTATAATGGCGATGGTTTAAGAAAAACAAGTGATAAAAAAGAGAGCTGTCACAAGAGGAAGGAGGAAATGTCTGGTCAAGGTCATTGCACCACGACAGTCGCCTGGTATTGTCTTCACACTCCTCTCACCCCTGTCCACAAGTAACTTTCCTCCTCTATAAATCAGGTTAAGTTTGTTTCATTATCTCTAACCGACAGTTTTATCTTCCCTTTTGTTTGTTTTTTAAGATATATAGAACACAACTTGAGCATAATGTGATTCGTATTCACTTATAATGAGTGCATTGATTAGGAAATATTTCTAAATACAATAAACTGCACAATATGTTTAAAAAAAAAGATTGTTTCTATAAAGAAATTTTTTTAATTAAACCATCGACTTCAACATATGGAGGTCCGACTGTACATGTATTTTAATAGGTTAGCCCTGTGTAGGTCTAAGCCTCGGACATGTTTTCTAGGTGCTGGAGTTCGCCCGGGTGCTGGTAGCGAACCGTCTGGGCCATTGCGGTAGGAGTTGGTCCAAGATTTTCAGTCTTTACAACAGCGGCACGTACAACAACCAGTGGATGATAGTGGACTACAACAGGTTCAAACCGGGGACCAAACGTTCCCAGCTCAAGGACAATCTCCTGTGGGTGCTGGAGCAGATTCCCGGTTATATCAAGGTGGGTGTCGGACGTACACGTCACGGGAAACAGTGACGGAGGTAAAATAGTGCATTCGGCCCAATTTTACTGTTTACTCTAGAATACATTAATAATCAGACCTGCCTCGGTGGCGTAGTTGGCTAACGCGCTTGTCGTGTTGGGCTCAACCGCTGAGGACGGGGAGATCGAGGTTCGAATCTCGGTCGGGTGAACTAGGGGTGGTTTTTCCTAAATGGTTTTCCACTCGCCCTCCACGCAAATGCGGGTTCACCTCCTCCAATTTATCCTTCCCAATTCCTAATACATTAGCGTAATTAGTACTTAAAGCGTATAACCCAAACAGGTAGTAAGACGCGGTGCTAAATAATAATAATAATAAAATAAAATTTAATAATCAGACAAAAGAGTTCAAGATGGGAGGAACGAGGACTTGAGGAAAATGTGGAGTTTAATTTTCCTCACTTGGTGATATCAACAGTCGTTGAATATCTGTCGAGGTTGTCCTGTAACACGGTGTTATCAACAGTTGTTGAATATCTGTCAAAGAGTGTCCTGGAATTTAATAACAACTTTTTATCCTCGTTTTTAAAAAATTTCTCGTCTAATGCCACTCTACTCCTGACAGATATTCAACAATTGTTGATATCACCGTGTGAGGAAAATTACACATTGTGTTTCTACTGGAACAATATTTTATTTATTTTGGTCAAAAAATGTTTTTCAATAAAAACTGCAAAGACACTGGCCTTTTTTTCATTTTAATGTTTTGAAATTACTCAAGTTAATCTTCTTCACCGCCATATTTGAACTGAATGTTAGTTTGGATCTAAATTTAATTAATTAAATTGCACAGTGATGGGTAATACATTGTTTTAACAACGCATCTATCAAAGTAAAAGCTTTCCGAAAATGTGATATTTGGAGTAGTTTTCCGCTATCTTAAGCTATTCACTTCTCTATATATATATGTAAAAACTTCTTTGTTTCCAATAATCTTCAATCAGACCACTCATCTTTAGACCTAATATCTAGATTGTTCTAATTATTTTATAGGTCATGTCGAGTCGTGTTATTTTTTTCAAAAAGAGCTCTAAAAAGATAAATAATCACTCAATCCGCAACAACCATTGTTATGGTTGAAACCTCCGACTTATCTAAATTATCTTATTATTATATCGGTTGACAATGCAACACAGATTTGGTTATTATCTAGGGTGGAATTTAGTTTCTTATCAAATCGTTTGTCAAAATGATAGATAATGTATATTATATTAACTTGTTTTATGGCTTAACATTACAAATAATTAAAATTAACCTCGCTTTGGTGGTTTAACGGTCAAAGGCGTCACTCTCGTGTTATACTGGTATGCTGATGATGGGGAGATCGGGGTTTGAATCACGGTCGGATATACTGAGGGTGGTTTTCCCTGAATAGCTTACCACTCTCCTTCCACGCAAATGCGGATACATCACCCTAAAACACTTCCCTTCCTCATTTATACCTAATTAGATTAAGTATCATATGGGTGACCTGGCGGTCTAGGGGTAAGGTGTCAGATTTCTGTGCTGGGGGTCCGGGGTTTTATCCTCGGTCCCGGCACAGATTTATCTGCTTACCAAACCCTTCCTTCACCTCTGACAAGACATCTTGTGAATGTGTGGAATGCCAACCCTCCACCGTGGTTCGGATCCCACGTTAAACTGTAGGTCCTCCATTTCATCTCACAATCACCCTACCATTACACATTAGCGTACGTGCGTATAACCCAAACGGGTAGTAAGACGCGGTGCTAATAATAATAATAATAATAATAATAATAATAATAAAGTATCATATGTGTTTAACCTGAATGGGTAGTAAGACGCGGTGATAAAAGATAATTTAAATTAATGTATTGATTAGCATAATAATAATAATAAGTCTGTGTGAATCCAAGATTTTCAATTTCAATTTTGAATAAAATCCAAATCTTTGCTTACAAACTCAAAACAAATCTGAATTTAATATTTTATGACAGACAATTTTTGAATATATTATTTTATTGGCGGAGCGGTCACCAAATTTCCACTAACGATCGAAGAGGGATACCATCTGACCATTTAACCACATTTGAACTTCATTTCAAATTGATTTTGATTAATGATAAATACAAGACACATTTAAGAACCTGATATTATAATTTTTTAAATATTTTGTTTATGACGGCTTTTAAAAAATAGTTTAATATTATATATATATATTCAGTAAAAATAAAGATCATTCAAATTAATCAGCATATTTTGTCAAAAATGTGTTTCCTTTTTTTATAACTTACAAGTGAGTACAAGCATTAACTTGTAAATCTCTCTCACAAATAAGGACAAGTATTGACCTATAGCTCTGTCTCACAACCAAGGACAAGTATTGACCTGTAGCTCTGTCTCACAAACAAGGACAAGTCTTGACCTGTAGCTCTGTCTCACAAACAAGGACAAAGTCTTGACCTGTAGCTCTGTCTCACAATGAAGGACAAGTATTGACCTGTAGCTTTGTCTCACAAAGGACAAGTATTGACCTTTCTATCCCATGAATCCCTGTTTTAAACTCTGGTTTGTCTCTCCCTGCAGGCGGCCGACAAGACCGACGTCCTGCGGAACCAGTCCTACTGGCCGAGCTACAACGCCGCCTACTTCCCAGAGGTGTTCAACCTGAGCGGGGTCCCTGTCCTGGTGGAGAAGTATGGGGACTGGTTCACGTACGACCGCACGCCTAGGGCCCGCATCTTCCGCAGGGACCATGTCAAGGTGAGGGACATCCAGTCGATGATGTCCCTCATGCGTTACAGCGACTACCAACACGACAACCTGTCCAGGTGAACACCGGAAGGGGTTGGGGCGTCTCGTGTGTCTTCAAGCGTCCGATTAGTGCACAAAGTGTCTGAATCAAATATATTTCAAGGCATCAGGCTCACTAGACCTTATGGCCGGTGAGAGAGGTTCAAATCTCGGTGGGGTTTACGAGGGATGATTTGATGACATTTGATTTATCCCTGTAATTTTGTCATCCCTTTTAGACACTAATGCTGCTGCACTTTCTTTATACCACTCCATTCATGACTATCCCTTGTTTTAAGCCGTTTAATAGGCCGCTTGTTAGAATGTATGAATGAAAATAACGAAAAACTTTTTTTAAATTTTGAAAGATATAACCAAAATTGTCTCAAAAAGGAAAGAAATGATTTCCTGAGATAAATAATATACTCACATTCACTTTCCAGTTCTTGTTTGTTTTTTGGGTCATTCGATCCTTTCACGTGTTTGTTTTTGGGTGGAGTCGAATCCGAATCGTTTATTTTCGAATCTCGAATTCAAATTTGAATTTTGTAAAAAAATTATGAATTTCAAAGGACATAAAAATATAAAAGAGTAATAGAAACTAGAGATAACAACTAAATGCTGACTTTTTGTTTCATACATTCAGATAAGTGTTAAACTACTGGTCTGGGATTTGGTTGTTGAGGTTGCTCTATAATTATGTTGTTTCTGAACTACAAATAGTAAAGCTTTACAACAAATGTATATTGAATACGTGAAAAAAAAAAAAAATTACAAATTTAAGTCTCAATTCGATATTTTTACAAATCCTAGAATATCCTTAAGGGTTCAAGGACTCCAGTTTGTATATAAGTGTCCTATCATTCTTTATTAATTTCCTTTTAAGTTAGTTTATGTCTAATTACTAAATA
Organism: Timema poppense; assembly: GCA_902141375.1. Lineage (NCBI taxonomy): Eukaryota > Metazoa > Arthropoda > Insecta > Phasmatodea > Timematidae > Timema > Timema poppense. Next base: position 19,067 of record CABFOV010008364.1, read on the forward strand.
TCTAGGGTTAGGGTTGTCTGTGTTGTATTAGATGTGCTGTCTTAGGTTAATTTAGTTTGTAAGTTATGTGCTGATGCATATAAAATACCTCAATAATGTAATGTACCTGCTGGTGTCTCAGGTGTGACGAGTGTACCCCCAAGCAGAACGCAGAGAATATCATCGCCTGCCGCAGTGACTTGAACCCCGCCAACGGTACGTACCCGTTCCAGTCCTTGGGACACCGCTCGCACGTGGCCACCGATTCTAAGGTCACCGGCTCGAGCCTCGTACTCAACCTCCAGTTCTGGGCCGCTTCCGGGCCTCCTCACGGGGGCAGCACGCCCGTGTTCGACTGGAGCACCTCGGACTTTGGCAAGAGCACCCCTCACCTGGGTCACCCGGTGCGCTGGGAGTTCCCGCCGTTGCTTCAGCGTTGGGAAACCAACAACGTTGTCAATCATACTGTCAAGGGTCGTTAGGTATCGCTGCGGACTCGGTCTACCCCACGGCGGCTGTACATTATCTGGGATCCATCCGAGATGGTAGGTCATCATTTGGGAACAGCCGAGAAGGAGGCAAGAAGTCGTAATACAGTTACGACGGAAGAGTTACAAGAATTACCTTGCGTGGTCGAACCTTGTTACAATACATTGAGGTTATTTGTTTATTTATATTTTGTATTTGAGATAAAACTACTATTAATATCACCAACTGATTCATGGCGGATCTACAAGTTCAAGTTCAAGTTCAAGTTCAAGTTCAAGTTCAAGTTCAAGTATTACGTAAACACCTTATGGGGGAGCGGGTTAAAGCTTTGCTTATTTTTCCTGACAAGGGAGGAGGGGGTCAGAGCAATGCTTACGTAAGACAGGGAAAGACAGGCGAAATCGAGGCAGGGCGCATTGCAACCCACTCGGACTTCGGGCAACTTCGAGCAGCGATGAAGAGGCTGAGTGATTAAACGAGGAAGAAATGGAGAAGCCTATATAAGTAAGCCAAAGATTTACTGACCTAGTCCCCCAAATAGAGACTTAATCGTTGAAAGTGTTGAAAAATGGATTTGAGGACCTTGGTCATCAGAAAAAAATGGAGTTTAGATGGGTTTTTTTTATGAATATAATATTCATTTATTCACTATCAACATTTTATTTTTTTTAACTCAATTAAAATGAAATAAAATTTTAAACCTTTATAATGTTCGAACTTGTTTTAATTTTAACTTTTATATAAACTTATATTCATTGTATACCAATATTAATTGTCAATTCGTTTGTAATATTAATTTACACCTTTGTGTTAATAATTATCAGAAATTTGTAAATTGCATGAATTTTTTTTTATCGTCGTGTACTATTACTTGTTAAGGCTAGAGGAAAAAATTGCATGAAAAAAAAAGAATGGTTATTTCTGTAAACAAATGAAAAAAATGATGACAAATCTTACGTAAGCAAAAGGAGGGGTTTTCAGGCATTTGCTTATTTTTGCTTACAAGGAGAGAGAGGGGTTAAAAAAATAGCCAAAAATGTGCGAACATAATAATTGAACATCCCCTTAGTAAATACAGGGAAAACCTTAAAAATTCAGGTAGATTATTGATTTTTAGGGAATTGAATTAAAAATACAACCCCTGCTTCAGAGGTCGAACGTTCTAAGACATTGTGCTCGTGTTGGACTGGCCTGTCAAAGACGGAGACATCGAGGTTTGAATTCTGGTTGGGTCTACTAAGGCTGGTTTATCCTAACTGGTTTCCCACTCTCTCTCCATGCAAATGTGGGTAGATTACCTTAAAAATACTTCCTTCCTCATCCCTACCCCATTTAAGTAATTACCATATATGTGTATAACCCGAACAGGTAGCAAGATTCGGGGGGGAAAAAACACCGAAAAATCGAGGAATCTACATACTTGTCTATATATATATATATATATAGCTATTTTATTATTATTAGCACCGCGTCTTACTACCCGTTCTGGTTATACGCACTTACGCTGATGTGTAATCGTAGGGTGATTGTGAGATGAAATGGAGGACCTACAGTTTAACGTGGGATCCGAACCACGGTGGAGGCCTGGCAATTCCGCACATTCACAAGGTGTCTTGTCAGAGGTGAAGGAAGGGTTTGGTAACCAGATAAATCTGTGCCGGGACCGAGGATTGAACCCCGAACCCTCAGCACAGAAGTCTGACACCTTACCCCCTAGACCGCCAGGTCACCTATACAGCTATTAATTTCACACTAAAACACGATAGTTTTTGTATCTCTTATTAACAAAATGCATAGCCTAGAAATGGCACTCTGCTAACATGAGAAAAATGACTTATAAAAAATTTGGTGTAGATGTCTGCTAGCTTGAGTATTTTCATTCGAGTCGAGTTTTTCTGAAAGCTCCCGAGCTCAAATGTAGGCCTATTTATAATTTTAAAATGTTAAAAAGTATACTGTAACACATGTTCTTAAAATAATGACACTCACTTTTATAAAGAATAAATACTTTTGAGGAAAAAAAAAAGCTAAAAACTGGAAATATCGGTTTTTAAATTAGAAATAACACTTATAAAACACAATTTAAAAAAAAACACTTCCACAAGCACACGTTAACGAGCAGCAAAAAAAAAAGGCAAAGCTGCATGCATATCGTGTTACTGTTACGCAAGAAATGAGACACCTCGACTAACAGAACAGACTCATTATGCATATCCGAGAATACTGGACTACACGCGGTTCTCCGACGGGGCGTGGTTTCACCTGAGTGGGTACGTCAATTCTCGGAATACCCGTATGTGGACTAGCGAGAATCCTCACTTCTTGGATAAGACACCTGAGCTTCGCGATGAAAGATGTGTGTTGTGCTTTGTCGTGGTGTCGCGTTATCGGCACCATATTCTTTCATAGAACGATGGATACCGCAGTTTACACGGAAATCTTCCGTGTGTTTGCGAATCAATCGGACGACGAAGAACTCTGCGCTGGATATTTCCAGCAGGATGGCGCCACCTGCCACAAGGCTGAAGATCGTGTCATTTCTTAGGGGCTTTGGCCACCTGACCTTACTCCACCGGATTTATTCCTATGGGGCGTGCCGAAATAGAGAGTGTATCGCAACAAACCATGGACTCACATAGACCTGCAATTAAATTGAGGCTGTGACCCCCGGTGTTGGTGAATACCTTCGATAACGTGGAGGGTGACCTGGCGGTCTAGGGGGTAAGGTGTCGGATTTCTGTGCTGGGGGCCGGGGTTCAATTCTTGGTCCCGGCAAAGATTTATCTGATTACCAAACCCTTCCTTCATCTCTGACAAGACATCTTGTGAATGTGGGGAATGCTAGGTCTCCACCGTGGTTCGGATCCCACGTTAAACTGTAGGTCCTCCAATTTCATCTCACAATCACCCTACCATTACACATTAATGTGAGTGCGTATAACCCGAACGGGTAGTAAGACGCGGTGCTAATAATAATATTAATAACGTGGAGAGGCGTGTGTGGACATTCCTCGATGCTAATGGCGCCCACTTTAAACACTTGTTATGAGATAATCATTTGTTTCTCATACACCGAGGTGTGTCCGTAGCAAGTTTCACTAAATTACGTCCAATTATTTTGAAAACTATAACCGAAACTCAGTGGCTGGGAGTGAGTGAGACACCCTGTAGCAGTATATAAAAACTTATTGACCAGACCCCAGCTCATTAATTTAACAAAACCAAGTGTTAACATTTTAGTTACTATTTGTACTTGATACTATCCTAATATATCCACATTAGGTTCATAAGTTTTCTCCAATATTTGGGTTGGAATAAAATATCTAGGGGAGTCAAAGGTAAAAATTAATCTTCGGATTCGTAAAATAGTGTATTTGACCTGTTTCTGGATATTTTATGTTTTATAAAATAATATCAAAAGTGACAGACGTGGATAACACGGTTTGATTAATGAATACGCGACTATCCGGCCCAGTTCTTGAAGTTAACCAGTACGTTTTAAACTAAACAAACCGGTACATATCCACTATAACACAATTTACTGAATTTACGATGTGATCCATTTGACGCTCTATTTTCCCTTATTCTTACTTTGTAGCCGATGTTTCATTTTCCAAAATAAACTACTGTCTCGTAAAGACTTCAAAAAATGTCTCTCTCGTTTAACTTTTTTACTGTCACTCAACAATTACTGTGTTTCTATTTTATATCGCAATCAGAAAATTGGCTGATTATATTAAAACAAAGTTAAAGGTTCTGTGGAAATTAAAAAAATTAATAAAAAGTAGGTTTACCCTTACTGAGAATTATTTTCACTCAAGATTCTGTATTAGTTGACCCGGAAAACCGACACTTTAGATAGGATAATCGCGACTCTAGTGTCCAGGTAAGGCTCTTTATGGACATTGTACCTCAATAGGATAGTGTTCCGGGCCAGGTGTGGTTCGTGAGCCACGTTCTGTCCACCCCTTGTAAGAGAAGTGCAAAGGTTTTGATATCGGCTCGTCTTTGCACAGCACAGAGAAGACCCATTCTCCCGTTTCATCAAGTTATCATGTTCTGTGGTGCTGCGCGCTTTTACTGCACTCTGGCAAACTGCATCCAGACAAGATAAGACAGGTGCATTGGTGTAAGGGGGGGGGGAGGTCAAGCGGTGCATTTCACTATATCCACGCTGCAAATAATTTTAAGATTATTATTACTATCAGCGCGTCTTACTACCCGTTCGGGTTATACACACCTAAGCTAATGTGTAATGGTAGAGTGATTGTGAGATGAAATGGAGGACCTACAGCTTAACGTGGGATCCGAACCACGGTGGAGGCC
>CABFOV010008365.1:0-11178 GCA_902141375.1 Timema poppense
GCACTATTGTAGCACTAACGATTGCCTTGGGTTTTTTCGTTAGTGCTGTACTAATAGTTGGTGGGCGGGGCCAGGTTGACGTACTCATTTATACAATCTGGAAGAATATTTTTCTCCCTCTCTCCGGTAGCATATAGGTTCACTTCCTTTCATTTGCCCTTCTCATCACATCACTATTAAACTATCCAGTTATCCGCAACGGTATTCACACGGTCTAAAAAGTTGTCAACCTCGCAATAGACTAGATTGCCGATAGTTGAGAGGTCTAGGTTTGTATCTCGGTCGGGTGAATTGAAGATGGTTTTCCTATCCCTTCACCACTCTAATGAAAGTGCAATTTCTCTCAATTCAAGCAAATGAAGGAACATTTAATTTTAATAAAACCATCCCTATCTCCACCCCAATAGTGTTAATATGCGGATAGTCCGAACGAGTAGTAATACACGATACACAGGAGAAAAAAAGTTCTTGACAATTTTCTTAGAACGACAGCTGACAGCTAGAAAAGTTACTAAATCTACTTTCACGTATTCATACGTCAATACACGTTATCTGGAGCTGTCAGTGTGACACTTTTGGTAGATATTTATATAATTATAATAGTAATAATAAAGAAAACTGCCTTCAGTATCGACATTAAAAAATGTGTTTATATTTTCTGTTTCATTCCAAATTTAATACTCGCTCATGTGCAGATATGCATTTGTAAGGGATATTTTCAAAAGCTCGAATTAAAATGGTCGAGTGAGCGATCTAGTAGCCCCGCCCCCTATCCAGTTCCCCCGCTAGTTTGGAACTTTATCAAGTATAACTAATTCAAGTTTAATAGTAGGTTCTTACTAAGAAGCCGCCGGTAACCAATTACGTTAACAATACAACTTTAATGTTGTCAGATAGTGTCGGTTCACAGTAACTTTGATCTTTTCAGACAGCTATATACCAAACTCATTAACCTCTCAATTGAGTCGAACTAAACTACGTCACTTGTAAACGTATGGTTCCCACTAGAAAAAAAATCATGGTTCTAATCAATACATAAATATTTTAAGTGACTTTTCAACTTTCAGTAAACGGTAAAGTAAGAGTAAGCGACCAATTGAAAAGGATAGCACATGTATTCTTCTGAACTTGCGAGGTGTTTAATTGGTTATCTGTAAATAAGTCAATAAGCTGTGAATGAAAATGAGCAAGGTAAGGAAATGTCCCCAATATCGATTATCTGGGCGGCACGGAACTGGCAGGGGCCGCGCGCAATAATCCATGAGAAGAGGGCTCAACCCCTTTGTCAATAATTGAGCAGGGTGCAGCCCGCCAGACTGGACAGGTAAACAAACAAACAAACAAACAAACACACACACACACACATACACACACTAGTTGCAAGGCTTGTCGCTCCCGAGGCTTAGACAAATCACCTACAAGCTGTGGATAAACTTTGATAGTCTAGGGGAGGGAACGTATTGCCGTCTGGGTTGAATCTTCACACACACGCAATCCGTAATTAGGTCTAAAGATTACAAAAAGCTTTGATTATTTTCAATACGCTTCAGTGGCCACATGGTCTAAGGCGTCACTCTCGTAAAAGACTAGAATGACGATGACAGGGAGATCGTGGTACGTTTCCAGTCGGGTGTTTTTTCCCAAATGGTTTTCCACTCTACCTCCACGCAAATACAGGTACACTTACTCTCAATTCAAACTTCCTCATCCTTAACACATTAGAGTAAAATAGTATATATGCGCATAACCCAAACGGTTAGTAAGACACGGTGCTAAAAAAAATTGTACGGGAAGAAATGGGACCCAAGACTTTAAGGGAGTATATAAAAGTTTACTTTTTTCAACAGAAATATGTTGAAGCTATGTTATTTTATCTATTAGTTACTTTAAGCGAAGTCATTGATATTTACTCATTCTTTGTACAACAATTTATATCCGACATTTAAGAATGTATTCATAAGTTTCAGCTACAACACTGTTGTTTTTAAGCCCATCTCCACATAATCACATTACACACTAGATTAAGTATTTTGCTTAGCTTCAAAGTTAATGTCAATATCCCTTGTATATATGCTGATAACACTTTCCCCTTTTCGCCGACGAGTATACATTCTCACTCTACTTTTTACAGCTAGACAGCGTTGACTTGCATTTAGATTAACTTTATTCTCGTTTCATATACTAGAGCATCGGTTTTCAACGTGGGGTACGTTCCAGGAAGTTTGGGGGTGCACGAAAATATTCGAATTTGACTTTGAGAAAATAATTTAAATTCCAAACATAAAGTAGTATAAATGAATAAATAAATTAAATGTGTTAGTTTTTATTGTAACCTTTTTTTTTATGTAAAAATACATCTCATTATTACATTGTTTTTAATCCCATTACTATACCATTTATTTTCAGTTGCAACAAATAAATGAGAAATAACTACTATTGTAGTATTGTGTACTGTGCCAAAACTAAGGGCCCAATTTATGAAAATGGGATGCCAAGGGTTACGCAAGCGAAAAAAGGTTGGGAGCCGCTACATGTTGATATTGATTTTCAGAAGAAAACGATTCACGTGAACGAGTATTTCCTTGGATTTATCCAATCAAAACAAAAGGATGCTGAAATCATTGTGGAAGTGATTTTGTACCAAGTGAAGGAATATAAAATTCCATTTGAAAAATATCCATCTCGTACTATGACAATTCTGCAGTTATGTCTGGTTATATAAGTGGTTTTCAATGGAGGATTGTTGAAAAAAAATTGTTAAGCTATTTTTGTGAAATGGGATGATCATTTTCTCAATTTGCCTGAAATGCGTGCTGCCTCCCATGATTCACTCATGTTGACTTTTTTTGATACAGTTCTTTTAGCGTTTCTACTCTCCATTGGCAACAGTTGCAAGATTTCACACCAAGTCTGAAACTCTATGGAGTTAGAGTCCTAGAACAGAAGCCGTGAAGTCAGTTCATAAACACTTTGATATTACAGCGGAAGTCTTGCAAAGCATGATTGATGATCAAAATGTGTAATAATAATAATAATAATAAAAATAAAGAATACAAGAAGTAATGCAGAGCAGGTGCTAAATCGAATTTTAACTTATGATTTTTTGGCTTTGCTTGAATTTTGGCACTAAATGCTAGTTCGGATTGATCGTGTTCAAAAAAGACTAAGTTCATAACATGAACTTTCATTATGCTGCTTTTGATTTAAAAACCCTTCAAGCTTATTTCTTAAGCAATCGAGAATCTTTGGCCAGTACATCACTTGAAGCGGGAATGTGTGATGAATGGGATATTAAAGTAGAAAAACGTTTCAGAAAGAAGAAACATTTCGCTGTTAAAGAAGAAATGATAAGAATAATTAAAGAAACTATTGATCGCTTGCATAGTGAAATAGAAGAATGATTGATCCGTCTCCAATGATTAAGATTCAAAATTTGGATTTATTTCATATATAATTGGATTATTCCACGGAACCACCAATATGCGTATACTGTAATTTGTCAGCTGAGAATTTAAGACAGATAAATAACATTCTTAAAGAGTGAAAAAAAAAGTAAATATACAAAAGCTTTCAAAAATATAAAGCAGCTCTGACAGAAAAATAATACAGGACTGTAATACCAACACAATACCAACAAAAGATGGTGTTAATATCGTAAAATCAGAATTAAACTTAATCAAGCCATACAAGTAGAGATACCGGATTTGAAGACGTCTATTAAAGTCGACGAGTGAAATACCCGGGGATTGGAAATTATGGCTAAATAATAAAGTTTCAAGGAAAACCACAATTTGGTCAAATCAAGCCACGTATTGAAATGAAAGAAATTGACTTTCACAAGGCTCAAGAAAGAAAGCTACAGTTGTTGTGATGTAAATAAAGACTTGTGACAAAAGGTAGCAGTAGTTCCACCCCCTCCCTTTCCCCTACCATGAGTAGTCTATGATATTTCCTTCTCTCTTTTCCCCCATTCCCTCTCTCTCCCTGGCGTACTAAATTAAGGGGGAAGTCGCAATAAATATCTAAAAAAACCTTCACTACTAACCTTAAATCTGATGGTATTTATTATTTAATAGCTTTGTAAATTTTTCTCCTACTAAAATAAAGGCTAGTTGTTTCAACAAAATTAATTCGATTTCTGTAAATTCAACCATTAAAAAGATATAAATTATTGAATTTCAACTCTTTTAAATAATTTTTATTGTTTTTCTTTCATTATTACACCCAAAATACTTTTTTTAAAGTTTGATTTCTCCGTTTTCAAAAAAAAATTGTTTTTTTGCTATTTCCTGGATATTTTAGAATTTTTAAAAAATATATTAAAATATGGTTTTTAATTAATAATTTGAACAAGGCTCGTATTTAAAAAAAAAATTTATTAATTAAAAATAAACTTAAGAAAATATGTAAACCATTATTATTTCACCCCCTCCATACTTTAATACCTTTTCACTTTAACATTGTGTTAGGGATAAGAAAGGTAAAGTTTTAGAGTAAATGTACATGTACCCGTATCTGCATAATTTCAAGGAGTACAGATAGAATCAGTCGGCGGGGCGTAGTGTGCCAACCATCGGTCATTCTCTGGACTGGGAGAGATCGGGTTCGAATCCCGGTCGATAGTAATAAGAGTGGTTTTATTTACACAAATTCGAATAGTTATTCACTGTTCGACAATACAGACATATAATTAAAGTTATGTATTGAATGCTAATTTCAGATGTTATCTGCGACGGACAAACAAATAATTAATTTTTATAGGCCCCCTAACTTTAAAAAAGTAACAAAATATAGTAAAGTTTTAAAAAATAACGAATTTAAAGTATATGTGTGTTTTTTTATGAAAAACATTTATGAAAAAAAGGGACAAGATGGGTGTCAATAGTATTCTTTTTAATCATTTTTAAACATCGCACCTTACTAGCGGTTCGGGTCATACGCTTATATACACTAATTATACTAATAACTTAGTGATGAGGAAAGTTATATTTAAAGGAAGTGTAACCGCATTTGTGTGGATGGACCGTGAAAAACAATTTCGGAAAACCACTCTCAGTACACCCGACCGAGATTTGAGCCTAGATCTCCCCGTCAACGGCAGTCTCGTCTACTGCGAGAGTGACGGTTTATACCATATGGCCACCGAAATTGGTTAATTCTATATTAAGCAGTCAGAGTGTACGGAAGGAATGAACATATTAATAGCGTACAACCTGAACAGGGAGTTAAGACGCAGTGATAAAATAATAATAGGTTTAATTTTCATTTCATATTAATATTCATTCAAACGCAGAACCTAATATAAACGTTGATAGGATATGTAAGGACGGTAAAATCTAGCTTCCATGATTAAGTATGACACAATAATAAGTGTATAATCCGAACGGGTAGTAAGCCACAGTGCTAAAAAAAGACACGTATTGAGAATGGATAAGGGGTACTTTTGAGTAGGTCAAGATCCAAACCCGAGACGTCCAGTGACATACGCCATGTGCGTTTACCCCACCATTACGTGGAGACGGATTAGGATTCAAAACACCAGAATAGGATTCGAACCCCAACCTACCAGTCACCGATAAACCACACCAAACAAGTCTGACGCTTTTTAGTTCATGCGACCACCGGTACGGATGAGCCGTTAGCAATAGTCTAATTAAAACGTATTTTTATTGTTAATTATAGGTCATCACTCATACACATACTTTATTTTATTATTCACTCACACAGGAAGCAAATTTTCTGGATCAATCTGACAAAGACGAGTTCTTCGAACACACAGGATCCCAGAAAACCGCAAAAAGAACCTGTTTCCGGAACACGGTCACATTGCATCGTGCCATTGCCTCATCTCATACAAGGACGTAGTAACGTTTTCGGTTTTGGGGAAACTATATTCAAAATAAACTTTAGTGACCTTAGTAATGAATATGAGCCCTTTTAAAAATCAGAATATACTACAGATTGTGGTGACCCTAATACACGTTAAAGACAATTTGACCGTAAACTGCTTTGAACTGAAGTACAGGATGGTTACAAAACTTTTATTATCTGACTTTTCCAGGTTTTACAAGCATTTAAAAAAAATCCCGGCTTAAACTTTTTACAACTTTTCTTGGTGATTGGCAATTTTTTCGTTTATTACATACTTTCAATAACAATCCTAACGGCTCCTAAAGATTAACATTATTGCAAGTTCTTTTTCCAGTATTTAGTGTTAGGTATTATTTCTCTTCCTGTGTAAATGTGTTATAAAACAAATACTGTACAACCGTCTCATGTTAGAATAACATGTATAGATGCAGGCAATGCATTTTGTTAACAATGGGAATCTATCTTCATTTATTTAAATGTTTAGGTGATAAGAAGTCACGTATTAGAATTCTCTGACTTCCTATTTTTATTAAATTCCCTGAAATTTCCCCGTTTTCCCTGACATTAAAAAAAATCCCTGAATTCTCCAGGTTTTCCCCGTTTGTGGTCACCATGAACTAAAGAATCAGTAGATGTCCTCAAACAAAGGCCTTCGGAGACAATCTCAATATTTAGGAGGATACGGCAGACCTCAAGCTTTCCCCCATTTATAAACTCTTTATTACACACTGCACGGGTGCACCTAAGACACAGACAAAAAAATACCCAGACACTCAACTTTCAGGTTAAAATGGTTGCGGTCCTTTTGGAAGCTTGGGTCCTTCAACACTAGGATCGCTGTGGTTAGTCCTATCATCGCCCAGCAGTGACACTAGCGAAGCTTGAGTTCTTCAACACTAGGATCGCTGCGGTTAGTCACCCAGCAGTGACACTAGCGAAGCTTAAGTTCTTCAACACTAGGATCGCTGTAGTTAGTTAATCCTATCATCACCCAGAAGTGACACTAGAGATGCCCAGTCCCAGTGTTGAAAGACTCAAGCTGGCAAAAGGAGTGCAGCGAAACCCCCTCAAGGTTGAGAGCCTGTTTTTTACTTGTCTGTGACCTAGGATAAATTAATAGACGGTGGAGAGGGGATTCAAGAATAAGAAACTCTGCCTAAATCAGCTCAAATAATAGCGGTATTGTAGTTTCCATCTGCAAAAAGGTTGCCACTATTTTATTAACGGGTCCGTCGCGTCAATATAAATAAGCTTACGGCGATCGGGCCCACATGATGGTATGAAAAGCTTTATTTTCTATATAAGCCTCTAACTATACATAAGGATCAATAACAAACAAAATAAAGTGTCAATTCCAAGAAACTATGAAGATTCACGCACGTATTCTTGTATTGCAAAGCGCAACAATATCTGGGTCTCATCGCTTCTGTTCGGTGGTTGCAATAAAAACCTATTATAAATTGCATGTAATTTATAAAACTTTCTTATTCATAAGGTAATAGTTTTTCTGAAACATCACCTAAATAGGTTTTCTAAAACGTTCCAACTAGCTACATTAAGTTTTTTTCTAACTCTGTACAATCACATATATTAATATGAGTAAAATAATAATGATGTTAATAAAAGACTGTCAATTTTGCTATAAGAAATGTATATGGCCACGCGAATGAATTCACTCGCTTCAGTGGTTTAATGGTCGGTCTTATGCCTCACTCTCGTGTTAGGCTGGCCTGCTGATGACGGAGAGATCAGGGTTCGAATCTCAGTCGGGTATATTGAGGGTGGTTTTTCCTAAATGGTCTCCTACGCTCCTTCTACACAATTGAGGGTAGATTACCCCTACAATGCTCCCTACTCATTTCTAACCCATTAAAGTATTATATTTATATATATATATATATATAAGTATATCCTGGACAGGTAGTAAGACGCGGTGGTTAAAAAAAAGGAATTAAACGGGCACTGTAAGAATATTGGGCACGCTCTTAAAATTGTTCGCCAGCACCACAGCCCCTTGATCCTCAGAATAGTAGGACGGCCAAAAGTTCCTTAAAATTTTAATAAGCCCTATACGAGACTGATGCCTTTGTTTACGCGTTCTGCTGTGTGAGTAATGAATCGCTCTTACGTTAAAATGACTGTGGACAAAAATGATGATTTAAACATTATGGTAGATTATACTATTTTAGCTAAAAATTATTACCCGCTTCGGTGGCCGCATGGTCTATGGCACTACTTTGGCAATAGTCTAGACTGGCTTTGACGGAGATATCGTGGTTAGATCCCGGTCGTGTGTACTGAGGGTGGCCTTTCCTAAATAGTTTTCCACTCTCTCCACGCAAATGCGGGTACTACACTTCTAAATTCAATCTTACCCATCCCTAGCTTATTAGTAGGGTGTCCAGCCAAACTATATTTGTAAATTCCCTGACTTTTCCAGGTTTTCCAGACCCAATTTACTTTTTTCCAGACCACTCACTATACATCGATATTAAGAATATTATGAAAATATTTTTTTAAGATTATAGATTAATTAAGTAGGTTTTTCTAGATACATACACATTCTGAAATTGTGTCACTCAATAAAGGGATTAAACGATTTCCGCCCCCGGGTAGATGGACTATTTTAAGTTAAAAATAGATTTAAAATAGTTGCGGGACAGTCATTCTTAGTTCCTTTTACTTAAAATGTAGACCTAATCAAATTTTGCGCATGACTCTACTTTGGCTAAAGACACAAAACTCACTTGTTGACCTTGAGAAGTAATATTAGTCTGATCAACAGGGACAATGGTGTGAAAGTGATTCTAGGTAGGTATTAACTGGAAAAAAAAGTATTATTTTGACTATTGTGAATCAAATGAGGCTTTTTATAGACAAATGTAAAAATTCCAGAAATTTAATAAAAATCCCTGACTTTTCTATTACTTTTCCCTGACCAAGCAAATTCCTTGACAATTCCCTGTTTTCCAGGTTTTCCAGGTCGCTGGACACCCTGTTAGAGTAATTAGTACATAAGCATATAACCCGAATGGGTAGTAAGATGCAGTGCTAAAAAAACTACACATTACTAGTTGTTTACTAAAATAGATAGTTACTAATCATACGGGCGTTATCTAAAAAATTCAACATCGTAAAATCACTTATAAAGTTTCTAGTACTGCCAATATTTACGATGTCCTCTACGGTTAAATAGTTCATGATGTGGTAACCTGTACTGGCACTACTGTGTGTAGGCTTACTACTAAAAATAGTAAATATCTGGAAACCACTTGGTTATACTAACAGTACCACAAGACCCGAGTTGATGGACACGCTAAATAAACGTCCTTGTTAATCTAACCTGGCTTGCCGGGACGAGGAGGTCGGATTTCTAATCTCGTCCAGGCATACTAAATGTGTTTTCATGCTTCCTATACACAAATGAGGGAACATTTTCTCTCAACCTCTACACGACTTAAACCTATACTATTAATGTAGTTTTATTTATTTATTTAGCAACGCGTCTTACTATCCGTTTGGGTTATATGCTTAAGTACTAATTATGCTAAAGGATTTAGAATTTAGCGGTTGAATTTAGAGGAAGTGAACCCGCATTTGCGTGGAGGTAAATTGGATAACTATTTAGGGAAAACCAACCCCAGTTCACCCGAACAATATTCGAACCTCAATCTCCCCGTCCTCGGCAGTATAGCTCAACACGAAACTAGTATTAGTGTAGTTAAATGCGGATGGACCAGATGGAAGGTAAACCACGTTTCAAACAAAAACAAACATGCCTCCAGCTTGATTCACACGTTCAATGAATATACAACTTGAAGAATCTGCTTTAGTGGCGCAAAATTCACACGTTGATATTATATTCATGATACGTTGTAAAGTAAATAAGAAACAGCTAATTATCAACATATTTTATTTATTAGTGCATAAAGCAGCTCTTTTAAATGTCTGCCACAATGGATGTTTTCAAAATCATTATCTTACAAAGCGCATGCGCAATGAATTTCCATTCAAACCGAGAGATCCAAGCGTATGGAGCTGAAATCTTTATGATTGCTCTAAAGCTCGTTGTTTTTGCTCGGGTTTATTTTTTGCGAACGTTCGAATCCACAGGAGGAAGTCTGAACAAATGTTTTCAGCTAGTGTTTTTTCTATTTTTCCTGTAACGACAACATCAAACTCAGAAAACTATTACACCTGTCTAAGGGTAAGGTGTCGAACTTCTGTGCTAGGGGTGCGGGATTCAATCCTCGGTCACGGCACCGATTTATCAGATTACCAAACCCTTCCTACACCTTTGGCAAGACGTATATTAATCACAACATGTGAATGTGTGGAATGCCAGGCTTACACCGTGGTTCGGATCCCACGTTAAACTGAAGATCCTCCATTTCATCTCACAATCACTCTACCATTACACATTAGCTTAAGAGCGTATAAGCCGAAAGGGTAGTAACAATATTACACCTGTCAGTCGGTCTAATGAATAGTTTCGTGAGCAGCGCACAAACGCGCGAGTGGCGGCTAATCTGCAACACGTAGCTGTGTTTCCTCGAAACTGGAATTACCGTCGCACACTATAATGTGTCGCTCCAAATGGCGCACATGCGAGATTTAAACGGGTATGGGGGAGGGCAGAGGGGTTACGGATTCGAACATTGGTCTTTTCCTTATTTTACCACAGCTAAAGGGTGAAGGAAACAACGAAAGAAAGTAAGAAATTGTGTATAAAACTTAGTCACCCTCTTAAATGGCCGCGTGGTCTAACGCGCTACTCTCGCAGTAGACTATACTGCCAATGACGGGGAGATCGAGGTTCGAATCTCGGTCGGGTGTACTGAGTGTTTTTCCAAAATTAGTTTTCCACGTTCCCTCAGCACAAATGCGGGTACCCTTCCTACTAATAAACCTCCCTAATCCCTAAAACCATTAGCGTAATTAGTACATAAGCGTATAACCCAAACGGGTAGTAAGACGCGGCTAGAAAAAAAAATCGTTCAGTTCTGTGATATCAAGTCCAAACCGGGTGTTGTAGCGTTTTTTTTCTTAAATGATTTACAAGGTTGCCACTATTTTTTAATACAAAATCTTTGTATTATTTAGGTCTTCCAAAATGAATTCACATTTTTTCAGACAACCTTTATAAGTAGCAAGTATAGAGGAATGAAATTTCATTTATCGTAAATCTGAATATTATGAAGTCATATAATTGGTGTTAAGAACAGGATTATTCGAACTTGGCGGGGACATTAGTGCAGTTGCTACTCAACCTAATGTTTGTATGTTTGGCGGGGGGAGCGGAGGGGG
>CABFOV010008365.1:11304-23858 GCA_902141375.1 Timema poppense
AAAAAAAATAGCTCTATATTCATCCATTTGGCATGTATGTCGTGTCACGTTGAAAAAATGATATAAACTGATTTTAAATGTTGAACTGTCAAAACATATTTGCGAGGTTGATGGATACATAATCGTTCTAGAGTAACTTTTGAATTGTCTGAAAGAAGACAAACTTAGCGAGAAACAACACAGTCTGACATACTCGTACTTTTAATCACAAATTATTTATTTCATGACAACCACCAATTACGTCTTGAAAATTTATTTGGGATTAATGAGACATCTAAATGGGGTTAAGTAATGTGTATTTATTTTTCACACCATGCCTTACTACCTGTCCGGACTAAATGCATGTACAGAAGAGTCCCGATTATCCAACATTCCGTTTTATCCGGCATATTATATATAACGTGCTATGGGCGCGAACTCGCCGCAAGGAAGAGAACCAAAGCTCGGAAACAAGCTTTAATCACCAATGTCTTAAACAGTGATTTTTGCACTTAGCATACTGCAGTATATAAAAAAAGTTGCATTTAATTGATCTAAAAGTCCTTTGTTCTGTTTATTTGAATAAAATAAGTTTTGTAATTTATTGCATAATTTATACTGCGGAGTAATTACTAATCCTTATTTCATATCTATTTCGCACTTTCATTTAATTTTGAATTATTTTGTCTCAGCCCCGCCCCTTGTTTCCGTACCATCAGACCACTTGTCGGTCCCATTTAGGTAGGATAATCTACTGTAATAATTGCACTAATGGGATATGGATGAGGATGGTATAATTCAGAGAAAATGTACTTAGAATTGCGTGGATGAAATATGGGAAATCATTTAAGAAAAAATTATCCTCAGTGCGCCTGGCAAGGATTTAAACCCCGAACTTACCGTCACCGACAAACCAGACTAGACGAGCTCTATGTTAGGTATACATGCCATATAATGCGAGTTACTAGGTAATTAAAAATACCTACTACAAATCTTAGGAATGATTATTTTTGGTAGGAAAGAAATTTCAGATATTACAAACTTTTTTGCAGCCAACATTGATAACACTTTACTTTATTATTATTCATTAGTATAAATGCGCAGATATTGATGCTATCTAAGAAACGGAACAGTTTCAGATCACATCAATCTATTGAAGATTGTTATATAGTAACTTTTATAAATGTAAAAAAAAAAGTCCCTTCATTTCTTATTTGAACAGTAGATCTCATCACATGAGGTGCATAGGCCTACTCAGATTCAGTGTTTACATGTGACATTTTACCGAATTAGTTTGTCAGTAGTGTGCTGATTAGAAAGAGTACGTTATCACACGCATGCTAAACTGTTAGTGTTGTGGGGGTGTGCACAGAAACCGACCATGGTTCTCAACTGAAACAACTAGAAATATTAAGGCAGTTATCATCTTTTACTGGAAGCAACAACTTTATTTAGAAAATTGTACGGTGAGCTAATATCAAATATTACTATTTAAGTATTGAAACATATGAGTGTTACTATTACGACTTCATGAATATAATATTTTGGTTACAGGAAAAAAAGAGAAAATATTTAAGCTTGATTTATTCAAACTTATTATTATACCTACCTAACATAAGAGTGAGTTTCAGCAGAAGAGCATTATTTTGAAATTTTATTTTACTTAAGATTAATTTAATTCAAGACAGATTTTAAACCCGACTGTACACATTAATACAATATAATCTTGTTGATTAACATTTAAATATATTTTAGAGGTATCATTATTTCAAACAATTCCGCGTTGTCACCCTCAACTATGGGAAAGCGGACTAAGTGTCAGGTTAGTCTACATTTTTATTATTAGCACCGCGTCTTACTACCCGTTCCGAGTTAATACGCACTTACTCTAATGTGTAATGGTAGGGTGATTGTGAGATGAAATGGAGGACCTACAGTTTAACGTGGAATCCGAACCACGGTGGAGGCCTGCCATGCCACACATTCACAAGTTGTGATTAATACACGTCTTGTCAGAGGTGAAGGAAGGGTTTGGCAATCAGATATTTCTGTGTTGGGACCAAGGATTGAACCCCGGACCCCCAGCACAGAAGTCCGACACGTTACCCCTAGACCACCAGGTCACCTAGTCTACAGTAGCAAGAGTTACTGTTGACGGGGAGGGCGGGATTCAAATCGCGGTAAGTGCGTTGAAGGTATTTTTCACTAAATAATTTCCCAACTCCATCCACGTAAATTTAGTTACATTTTCTATAAATTATACCTTCATCGTCCCTACCCCATTAGTGCGAATAAATGCGGATAACCCGCTTCGGTGGTCGACTGCTCTTAGTCGTCACTCTCACAATAAACTAGACTGCCGGTGACGGGGAGATCGGGATTACCGAGGGTACCCCTTCCCCCCCTCTCCAGTTGGTTTTCAATCTACCTCCTTCCAAAATGCGGGTGCACTTTCATTAAATTCAACCTTCCTTATCCCCAACACATTTTTCCTTTTTATATAATAAATATTTCAAGAAATATTGAATACAGACCATTCACATCAAAGTGATCCCTTAGGGGTCAGTAACACCATTAGTGAAACAAAGTGAAGGAGCCGCAGCCCTTATATAATAACATTAGATACGAGAGTGGAAAACGAGTACAAAGAGAACTCGTAAAAAAGAAAGAAGCCTCATGAAACATCCAAATGCCCATTTCTCGACATATTCCAGGATAAAAGGCCACCACCGAAACAAGGAAACAACTCGAGTTTCCACGGGGCGATGTAAACTTGCTTATTGATTGATACACTTGTTTATTGTTTGGATCCAAGATTGATGAGAAAACTACTTGCTTGAGAAATACTGCCAAAACGTTGCAATAAAAATTCCATGATTAATTAAGGCTCAGTATACACGCTTTAGTTAATTATTTACCACGGCGTTCTGAGTTCCAAGCGTATAGAGCAGGGCTTGCGGAATAAATATATAACTAACCACAGTCTGGTGGCCAAGACTTATAAACGCAACGCAAGATATCCCTTTTCACAGCCTATAGGATGGTACTAAACAATTTTACCAACATATTCTCTCATTATTATAGTTTGGACAGATATTCTCAAATATCGGTTCCAGTAAAATACCATTTTAAATTGAGTTTGATCGAAGTAGATTTACAGTGTTAAGTGTTATTAATTAACATGTAAAACACATTCCAAATACCCATTTTGAGCAAAATCGTTGGAAACGTAAAAAATAAATAAAATATCAGCCAGTAGTTAACTGCCCGTAAAGTTATTTTTCCCCTAGACTTAAATTGCTATGTATCACATAAAAAACCTAGATATCCATTTTGAACAAAATCGTACAAACTAACTTATTTACTAACAGAGAGAATTAAAATCAAATGATCAGAAGTGCAGATATAACCTTCCTCTAGAAAACAAAAGCTTTTTTCTTGTTTTATTAGTATAGCACCAAGGCCGTAGCCATGAGGGGGAGAGGGTCCAAACCCCCACGAAACTTTATGAACAAAATATATACGGCTTTATTTATGGTTCAAACCATATCAAAATTAAAATACAAATACAAATTAGGGGGCTGTGTTACCATAAAAAGCACCACAGAGAGTTTCTAAAGGTGTTAAATATTTAGAAATTTTACTAGACTTCGGCATTTCGCGGGTTATTTTACCATAAAAAACACTTCACAGAGCTTCAAAAAGTGTTTAATATTTAGAAATTTTCCAAGCCTTCGGCAGCTAGGGTGTTATTTTACGATGAAAAAGAACCACTTCAGAGAGCGTCCAGAACTGTCTATAATTTAGAATTTTTTCTAGCTTCCAGCAATTGGGAGAGGTGCCCACCAAACACCCCCCACCCCCTGAAATTATTGAGTGGCTACGGCCTTGGATAACACCATATCATTTTATGATAACCGATGATTTTGATGGTTGATTTAGGGCGTTTGAAGCTTTAGAACTGCCATTCACATAAGAAAGATCTCACTCAGTATGGGGACATTTCGCTTGAAATAAGTGAAGCCCATAAGTGCCTCCATTCCCTTTCTTTATTTACTTTTGGTGACCTGGCAGTCTAGGGGTAAGGTGTCAGACTTCTATGCTGGCGTCCGGGGTTCAATCCTCGGTCCCGGCAAAGATTTATCTGATTACCAAACCCTTCCTTCACCTCTGACAATACATCTTGTGAATGTGGGGAATGCCAGGTCTCCACCGTGGTTCGGATCCCACGTTAAACTGTAGGTCCTCCATTTCATTTCACAATCACCCTACTATTGCACATTGGCATAAGTGCGTATAACCCGAACGGGTAGTAAGACGCGGTGCTAATAATAATAATAATCTTAAAGCACACGATATTTCTGGACGTCTGTAACGCATATGGGTGTTCCGGTAGGTGGAACCCTTAAGGGTGTCCAAATGAGCATGTGTACCAATTACGCTAATGTGTTATGGATAAATGAGGTTGAATTTAGATGAAGTGTAGCCATAGTTGCGTGGAAGAAAAGTGGAAAAACCCTTTATGAAAAACTCCCCTTAGTTCACCAGCCGCTCCCCGTCATCGGCAATCCAGTCTATTGCAAAAGTGACCCCTTATAGTTAGACCATTCAACCATCAAAGCGGGTTATTTTCCTGTTAAAAAAATAATCGGGAAAACTTTTCCTCAAAAACAAACAATGTTGAGGACCTTTTCTAATATTTTCACTGCTGTATAAAAAACACTTATTGCAAAGTTTTAATTGTCTAATAATAAAACCTCAATAGAGTTCAATAAACACGTTGTGGAATGCCAGGCCTCCACCATGGTTCGGATCCCACGTTAAGCTGTAGGTACTCAATTTCATCTCAAAATCACCCTAGCATTACACATTCGCCTAAGTGAGTACAACCCCAATGGGTAGTATGACGCGGTGATTGTGATGATAATAATAACAATAGTAATAACGTTGAAGTTATTTTTAGAGCCTTGAAAATGTTTAATTATTTTAAAATAAACGTTTGTTGAACGAGAGGGTACAAAATAATGTTTCCTAACAACAACAAAAAATGTTAAACACACAATTCGAAACGGGCTTGAACAGCCTTAGTAAGAGTTTCCTAATTACTGTGCCCATTAAATCTATAACCCGGTTGATGGTCATGAGAAAAACCGTTCAAAAGAGTGTTGGGCTGAGTGGTGTGACTCCACCGACCTTGAAAATATCAGGCTAGGGAACTTATTGATGGGATAAAACCACAGTTGTTATGAGCAAATACAGGTGCACATGTTTTGTAGTAATGTGGACATTACACGCAGTCATTACTACAAAAAGAATAAGAGGAACCTTCTTGTTTGCTACCCGAAAAAAAAAGTATCCACGGTAAAGTGTAACCATAGCAACACACACAAACAAGCCCATACCAAAGACCTGATGGCCTTGACCTCGTGACCCATATCAATATAAATCCTTTGAAAAGGAAAAAAAAAGTCCTGCTTGTCTGTCTCCCCGTGATAAAGAACTACCACCCATCCAATAGTTCGGGCATCTATTATTCTCGTATGTCACGAGCAAGGCAATATGCACGACGTGGCTAATGTAGACATGTATAATATGACCTTGACTTAAAATGTGGTTTTCCTTTGGGTTTTTTTAACTACGATTTTTCCTCTCTGTTCCTTTCATAAAAAAAACTGAAATAGTTAAATTCCAATTGATAACAAAAATTAAACAGGAGAGAAGCTGAACCCACTTGGGACGTGAAAGAAAGGTATAGTGCACGAATGGGTAGCAGATATAGCTTGTTATTATGGTTAACACCTCAGTGGTGATTGTCTTAGGCCGATTCTACACTAGCAATTAAAACGCGGCGGTTTTGTCACTAGATTACGCCCCCAAACTCTTGAATCTACTACACCTGTCAAAACGCAACTGTTCAACAGCTACCATAACTCTACTGATTCTACACTAGCGGTTTTAAAACCGCGGTTGTTGCTTCCACTTGTGCAGAATGGTCTAAAAATAGACACTGTAAAGGCCGGCTGTATTGTGGAACTTATTTTGTTTGAGGAAACTCGCAAAAAAAAAAACTCGCCAAACGAGACGTTGATGGACTCAGCCCACACTATCAAACCGTCTCTCAACAGGACAGTTTCATGTTATGTTTATGAATCATAGAATGTACCCAGAGAAGTTATTTTTGTACTATAGAATGTCTGTGGTTTCATTTGATAAACTACTTGATTTAGTGAATGAAAATATTGCAAAACTTGACCATCTTGAGGAAGAGTATTATTGATGCTGAAAGACTTGTGAAATTGAGGCACAACTGCCTGTTAACGCCTGGTGAAGTTGTAATGATATTGGTTTGGATTAATCTAAATTATGTAAAAAGTCATGGATGAAGGTAATTTTTCTTTAAAGTAATATATGTAGAGTATCCTTTTAAGATTCATCCATGAAGAAATACGCGCTTCTCAGAAACAATGTGAAAAGGATCTCGCCACTAAAATATATTTTTATACCATCTTTCTTGTTAAAAGAATAACTGCGTCAATTCTTGTTAAAAGGAACAGCTTCATAGTATTTGGCAGAAGACGCCATTTCTCTATACCAATAAGAAGCTAGCCTTCACAAAACCTGTCGCCAGGACTCTTTCTATTAGTTAGATTTTACACTGTTGATGAGGGGAGAGAAAGGCAAGGGGTATGTTATATATAAACCATTGTGCGTATGTTTAAGGCATCNTCTCCGGGAGCCAAACATCTACACCGATATCACGCTCACGCACGAGTCAGTCTAACATAGTATAATATAAGTCATATTAATATCACAAGTGTGCAGTGATATAAAACATTTAATTGAAATATGTACAAGTAATTTACAGGTGTAATTTAAATAAACCATGTGTGAAATAACAGCCATCAACAGTTCTCTTTCTTCAATTTTATTAATATACCGATTTAATTAGTGCTTGACCATGGAGCTATAAACAGCTGATTAAACGGTATATTTTCCGTACAGTGATGATAGGCACTCGATCACGGAGCTTTAGACAACCTATAAATCATCACAGCATTCTTATAACAGGGAATTAATCCGCAGTGTTTCAATCGACGCCCAAAGAGCGGCGCGATAAATCCGCAGTGATTCAATCGACGCCCAAAGCGGGGTGATTGATTCCATATTATTACAATTGACGCCGAAAGCGAGGCGCGATTGATCAATAGTGTTACAATTCAACGCCCAAAGAGAGGCGCGATTAATCGATATTATTACATAGTTTGAATCGCGTTTCTGCCGCTAGGCGGTTTTAACGCCTGCAGAGGTAGTTGTCAAAAGGCTGGTCTAGAAGAAAACTTATTTTCTAATTTGATAACAAGGGTTTCATTCAAAGGCGCGGTTGCTAGTGTTTTAACCGCTAGTGTAGAATAGGCCTTAACTTAAGGTAGGGCGGTAAGTGTAATTTAGATAAGGTTCATCCGCAGTAGAGTGGGAAGAGGATGGGAAAACCACAAGTGATAAATTACATGTGGAAGACCCCTTCCACTTTGATATGCCGGTAACCAGAAATAAAGTATATTGTGATACCAACGTCTTAAGCCCCGTGACTACATGTGCTGATACAAAACCTAAAATTAAATATACATCCTCACCCCCTTCTACAAAAAAAAATTCACACGCCAGGGTTATGCACATCTTTACAGACATTAATGGAATAAGGATAAGGGCGGTCTCAGTATTTGTGTGGCGAAAGAGTGGAACACCATTTGGGGGGGAGTCCTCTATACACCCTGCCGGGATTCAAGACCCAACTTTCTAGTTACCATAAAGTCGAGCAAGACCAGAGTGGTGTCTTTATCCGCCCACCAGTGAGGATCAATGCTTATAATGAATTATGCCCTTCGTGGTTACATCTACATCTCTTATGAAAAAACAAAGTGGTTGGATGTAATTGAGGTAAAAAAAGAGTTAAGAGAAAAAAAGATTCATCGACCACAGCGCCACCCACCCACCCACGTTATTTTTATTTATTATTAATCCATGACTGGGCGCGTTTGGAATAGCCACATATGTTAGAAATTAGGAAAGTATAATTTAAGAGGCAGTGTATTCGCAATTTGTGTGGAAGGTATGTTGGACACCATTTCAATTTTAAGGAGGACAAACACTCTCAGTACACCCAACCGGGATTCAAACCCCAACCTTCCATTCAGAAGTCAGTCAGTGACATCTTAGATCGTGCGAGCTACGTTCATATTGCATGGTAAGGAAAGAAAGAAAACTAGGAAAGAAGATAATGAGGAACACTAGACCACCCACTTACAAGCGAGATGCAAAATTAACGGGACCGAGATATCGAACCCATAGTTTTTACTTTTAGTACACGTTGTTGCCATGCCCTGGTTATTAGTTATTTTAACTAACTAGTCTTTGGAAATGGGTAAAGGCTAAGGAAATACACAAGCAAGAGAGTATGGGGAACTATAAAGTGAAATAATGACCTTTAATGAACCTGTTCAAGATTAAACTGTAGCTTTTCGAGTAAATCAGTAGTTGCAGACCAGTACTTCAAAACTATCTTGTAGGTCGATGTTTATTGTAATCTATGAATAAATCCATGCCATTGGAGATTTTATGTCTCAAAATCGATATATTGGAAATACTGTGTGTGTTTTTTATGTGTCGCCAGATATTGGTTTTAGTTTCGTTCTTTGTCGTACTCGTGTTTGTTCTGTCGGTCTACACGTTGACTCAACCAACTCGTCATCAAGATCAAAGTCCTCCCTCATAGAGGTCACATATACGAAGATTCTACAACCGTACATATTATTATTGGATTAAGCTTTACACTCGATGTATTGAGTTATTAAATATCAACGCCACCAAACAGTCAAAATGTAAACAGTTCCATAAAAATTTCGAGGTAAAAAATTGTTACGAATACAATCTTATTCTTTCGCTGAGACATTAGTTATAACATTAATAATATGGTAAGATGTTATTAATGATAACAACACATGTACGTATGTTCTAAACCTTTCTTCCTGCTAGAATCCTACTGTAAGATCGCCCTCTGGCAAAAGATGGACTCGCGATGGAAGGGAAGCTAACAATGGCCGAGAGAAACCTCGACGTCACGCCGACCAACACGCTCACAAAGCGGAGCATCATGGGAAAAATACACACACATTCCTTAGCAAGTACTTACGGGAGATTCATTTCCATTTGAGTTCTGTAAAGCAATCAACACTCCTCCTTAATACTCGCACCTTCATTTTGTACCAGCTCAATTCGAGCCTAGAGCCACACATTTAATTTTACTATGGATATTTAACGTGCGCTTTCTGAATCAAACAAGTATTTCAGCACACAGCTGACCTTATTTAAGAACATAAACAGCAACCATTCTTCCGGCCGTTAACTCGTCCCCATGAAAGTTAAAGCCCCAATTTCACAAATAATACCCTTTTCGGCCACTCCGGGAATCATACCCATCGGCGGTCACGCTGTTTAATTCGTCAGTCTTGCAATGGACTGGATTTCCGGTGACGGGAAGATTGAGGCTCAAATCTTAGCTGGATGGACTTGGGGATGGTTCAGCGCGTGTGATAGGCTATCTTGTTGTGATTTTTCCACAATCCCTTTATTCAAATGTAGGCGCACATAATTTTTTCTATATCTCTTGGGTTAAGCCATTAATAACTATGGCATTAAATGTAATACTTTTAAAAAATAATCAGTCATAACTCTTGGACATATACTCCATTCACGGTAGGAATTACTCTCTGAAAGGTCTTTTTTCCTACCAATATCCTACTATATAATAGAGTTCTGGTAGGGAAAAAGGCCTTTCCGAAAAAAAAAATCCTACGCTTAACAGACTGTACGCCCAAAATATTGAAAATTTATTTTTTGCTGCATTTCTTGCTACTTGTCGGGTTATTCGCAAACCTAGCCTAATTAAAGTATAATTAAGAGGAAATGTACACATATTTTCATGAAGGGAGAGATTTTTTTTATCTAAACCAACCTAATACCACATGACCGGGATTCCAATCTCGATCTTTTCGTCAATGCAACTCGAATAGTGAAAGAATGATGCTTTAGACATAGCGGCCACCAATGTGAGTTCAAGATTGGAAATTTATAGTGTTTCACCTCTTAAAAATGTATATTACTTTTTGGTCACAACTAAAATAAAATACACCCTTGACTTATGAAACAGAGGTTTGAGGAATAAACTCATGATATATTAATTATAATACTCTTACGTATAATCATGCGAAAACATTCTTTTTTGATCAAATGAAATATGTTATCTCCCTTCTTCACTATGTACACCAGTTTCCTATATTTCAAAATCTGTCCACCCAAAATTTATCAGTGCCTCTACTAGGAGCGAGCCGGCTTGGAAAGATATGGCCACACCTATGCGTTTGTTCGCCAAACTTGCCTTAAATGGTTCATATTTTAAAAATCATGGAAAACATTGTCCTCAATAAGCTAGTCCAAAGAAAATTAAAATGACATAAATAGGGGACGTTCTGAGTGAAGGTTTATTTGTGTGTGCCGAATTTGGTTAATTATTATGTGTTCTGTCTCCCGACAGATTCGATGTCTTGTCCAAAGTGAGACTACTAACAGCATCCTTTTTTGTACCTTCTATAATTTTATGACATCACTAGATTATTCTTATGCTCAGATGGTCTTGGTACGGCCC
Source organism: Timema poppense (assembly GCA_902141375.1). Taxonomy (NCBI): domain Eukaryota; kingdom Metazoa; phylum Arthropoda; class Insecta; order Phasmatodea; family Timematidae; genus Timema; species Timema poppense. The sequence continues at coordinate 21,986 of CABFOV010008365.1, forward strand.
TTCCGGTTAGCCTTCCATTGCAGGATCTCTTGAAGAAAGGTTCTCTTTTCATTTAACCTTTTTAGATCAGTGATTCTCAAATTGTGGTCCACAGACGGTACCATTGGGGAAAAGTATTATGTCAACAATACTATCACAAGTAGCATTACGTGTGAAATTTGGATAATAAACAAAGTCAAATAAAAAAGACTGCCATTTACTATTTGAAAAACACGTAGGCTTACATCAACAGAATTTACAGCTTGGAGACAGGTCCGCAAATGCATTGAAAGTATGTCTAGTTTTTCGCTACGGGGAAAAGTTTGACAAACACGGTCTTAGAACGTCTTTATTATTCACCCGATCTGTACACTTGATCTTCTTTGCACCACATCTCAAAGTTTTCCAAATATTTATTGTCCTTTTTCTTAAGGTTTTTTTTTCATCTTCATATAAAGAGAAGAAAACCCTCAGCAATTCTTCCTCAATCTCATTTTTCCTGGACCAATTAGCTAGCCAGTAGCGTCCTCTTATTGTTGAAAGCAGTCTTGTACGCTGCTATTTAGTTGATATATTTAATTAATATTATAAGTTAAAAGGGGTGAGAGCATATCTTTTTTTTTTTAGCACCACGTTTTAATATCCGTTCGGGTTATACACCTATTAACTAATTACACTAATGGGTTGGGTATTAGGAAGGCTTAATTTGCAGTAAATTCACTCGCATATGTGTGGAGAGAAAGAGTGGAAAACTATTTAGAGAAAAAACCACCCTCAGTGCACCCGACTGGGATAGAACCCCAATCTCCCCGTCTTTGGCAGTCTAATCCAACACGAGAGTAACGCATTAGACCACGCTGCCATCGAAGCGGGAAAATCTCTTGTTCTTATTTTGTGTAGTCAATTATTGTTCTATCCAACCTTGATTTAGAAGCAGGAACATAATAAGTCTATAGTTTCCATTAAATCACAAACTCATCCATAAACGCTCCTTCTCCTTCCTGGACCTTGATTATATTCTGGTGCAGGAATATGTTTGTAGAATTCAATGCAGGTAGGCCTATTGTATTCAGTACAGTAATAAGAAATTCTCAATGTTTTAAATGATTTGTATAAAATTGTATTGTGTTTTTTTCCCATGCCGATGTACCCTATTCCTCAGTTCACCACTTGGTCAAATATTGTGAGGGACGCGTCCCCGAACCCCCAAAGGCCATGACGCCGGTGGAGCACACCACAAAGACCAAACACACTAAATAGTTGAATGCATGAAGGGTTTTCTTGGAAGAGATAATTGTCAAAATAGCATGATGAAACAGTTGAAGCAGTAAAACTTTCAAGTTCAAAGCAAAGTCCCTAGTCTTGAACTCGTAAGCTAGCTTATCAAGATTAAACACGAAAACTTTCCCATCGAAAAGATTATTAAGATTATTACAAAACAAAACAAATGTACACACGCAATTTCAGAATGAATTATATAAGAGTATTAGATTAATTTTTAAAGATATTTTTGTTTTTTCAAATGACCTAATCACAGGCTTAAAATCTAAAACTTAAGGTTTATAATGGGCCACGGTGTTTACTTATTAATCTCGGATGAATCCAACAAATAGATCAATTGATATCTTATACCAATCAATCAGGGTTGCCAATATTTTCTTATTACAAAATAGCTTGTTTTACAAGTTTTCCAGAATAAATTCCGGTTTTTCAAGACAATCTAAATTTGAAGTATAGAAATTAAATTTAAAATGTAATAAAATTGACTATTGTGATGTCATGTAATTAGAGTTAATGTGTGTTTTGTCACGCAATTGAAAGGGCGGGATGGCTAGGAAAATTTAGGGATTTTCTCTATAGCAAATACTGATGTGTGTGTGTGTGTGTGTGTGTG
>CABFOV010008366.1:0-23857 GCA_902141375.1 Timema poppense
TCTGAGTGACACAGATTAATCTAACTGACGGGAATATAGTGGGCTTCTGAGTGACACAGAGTAATCTAACTGACGGGAATATAGTGGGCTTCTGACTGATACAGAGTAATGTAATTGACGGGGATATAGTGGGCTTCTGAGTGACACGGAGTCATGGAACTGACGGGGATGATCCTCCAAACAAACCTACTTCTGTTTAGTTCTTACCACCCGACAGGACTATTTTCGTTTAATTAAATGAGATATAACAGCTTATCTATCCAAGCTACGTCTCGTGCACAGGGTCATTCTTAGCTCATGGTTTTGGGCGGAGTCTGTGATAGACGTGTGGATATCATAGGCTACTAATAGCTATCATTTATACCACAACCATGGTGATTCGTGAGTGGTTTTATGATGCCGTTCGTAAATAGACTCTTACTTAATACTTACAAGGGTGTGTTTAGAACTGATGAACATATTTTACCTTTCTCACGAAATTAACATATATAGTAAACCTACTAATAGTTTTTAATTATAATTTTGATATTCATTGATATTATTAAACTGCCAAATGTAATAGCTACAGTATATATGATTTTACGTACACAATAATTTTTTTACACCACCTAGTCCCTTAAAGGTATCAGCCTCTCCTTGATGGATTACACTATGGTTGCTCTTATAAGTTTCACCATAGCGGAATAATCCAAGGTAAGCCTTGTCACCTTACATGGTAGCAAATTGTGATTTTCATTATACTGTACTTACTACATCGTGTCAACCAGTTTGCCACTTATCTTCTCATCGTGATCAGGGTCAGAGGAAGGGTGGTTCTATAAATTCAATTACAAATCTATTATTTAACTATATATTTAATACTTATATAGTTTATATTCTTCAATTTATTTTAGTAGTCGTGAAAGCTTGGAGAAATGGAAGAAGTTAATAATATTTAGCACCGCGTCTTACTACCCGTTCGGGTTATACGCTTTAAGTACTAATTACTCTAATGGATTAGGAATTGGGAAGGTTGAATTAGATGAAGTGAACCCGAATTTGCGTGGAGGGAGAGTGGAAAACCATTTAGGAAAAACCACACTCAGTTCACCCGACCGAGATTCGAACCTCGATCTCCCCGTCCTCAGCAGTCGAGCTCAACACGACAAACGCGTTAGCCAACTACGCCACCGAGGTGGGTGAAGAAGTTACGTTCTTGTCGTTGCTTAGTGTTCAAGCTATTCAAAAGAGCCTCACACATAAACAAAGGGGGAAACATGTCAATTTACTCTTCAAGTTTCACCAAACGTTCTTATATCGAACTTATTTGTGATTGTAAAGAAAGGTAAAAATATTTTTGGCAGGGTTGCTCTAAGCCCCTGAATCTTTTCCACCCCTCCCCCCTTCCGTTGATTCGCACACAATGATGACAGATACACTCTTCAGAGTAGCCAGGATTACAATGTCAGTATTCTCTGGACAAGTCGACTTTGATTGGTAGCCTACTCTTCCTGTATCTGACCTGCTAGGGATGTAGCGTTTCCCAGCAGCCTCCACTGTCTGCAATTAGCAACGCGCAGCAAACAATCTCTCCAATCACTCTTCCCAACCATTTCCACTCGATCATCCTGCCCTTCTCCCCCCCCCTCCCCCCCGACCATCCAACATACATCCCAGACCATTTCCGCTTGTTCGCTTTCCGAACATTTATTTCACTGTCTGGCTAACCATATTTTCCACGCAGGCTTCAGCAGTTTTTGTTTGTTTATTGTTTCATTCCTTTTTCAAATTTGTCTTCTAACATTTTTACTTGTTTGTCACTCCTTTCTCTTGTTAAACTTCACATCATTAACGTTTGAATTTTTTGTGCAATTTAATTTTAAGTCATTTTTATTTGTATCTCATTTTGTTTGTTATACTTTTTTTAAACTCCCTCACTTTCTTAATCGTTCTTTAAATCTTGAGTTTGTATCATGTTATTGTTTTATATAACTTTTCTAATTAATGCTAAGCACTTCCTCGTGTCAGTGGGTTCGTGGAATAACCGTTAGCCTCGTCTTGACTGGTGTGGCAGTGATGGGGAATGTTGGGGTTTATATCTCCGCTGGATATACTAAGAGAATTTGTTCTTAGGCATTTTCCACTCTATCTCTAAGCAAATGCTGGTATATTATCTCTAAAAATGTGATGTTTCCATTGTTGCTACATTCTTCTTATTGTATTCCTTAATTTCTCACGTTTATTGCCATCATTTAAACTTTTTATTTTTATAGTCAGCCAGTTGTGTTCTTCTCCTCTTTTCTTAGTTGAGTTTTTGAAAACAGTGCATTTAATACACGAGTTAAATGTAAGAAATAGTAACCCGAGAATCACCCCCGTATCATCCAGGCTAGGGTTTGAACCTTGATCTCTACAGTAGCGAGGGCGTAAAGTACACCAGTGCAGGTACACTGGGTTGCTATGATGATTGCCTAGATCTAGGGGACACTGCTCCAGTTTAAGCCCTACTGTTGGAGAGACATGGGGTATTGACTCCCCACGTGAATAAAACAGAAGAGTTTTGTTAGTGAAATTTCAACTGTTTTTTCGAATAAGCTCCACATGATAGTCAAGCATTAAAAGTAATAACCCTTTATTGTTTTTGATGCTAGATCTTGACTTTGCTACACTTTAAATTTAAATTTTAGGTTATCTATTTTCTGATTGTTGCTGTCATGTGTCTTTAAAGACATATAAGAGGCATACTCAGAATTACATTGATGGCATCATATGGGTGATGTTAATGTAGTCAATAAATGCAGATAAAATTAAGCAACTAATTTCATGCTTAATGAAGCAACTATATCCGTAACTTATACAGGATGACTCAAAAGGTTAGGTCAAAACTTAAAGCCTGGATGGATCGACTTACGTAGAATAACTTTCGAACAGGAGTTCATGTCATCTTAAGTTATCCTGAGTGAGGCTAGGTCATTGAATGCGGAAAGGCTGATATCATTCCGCTGAAATAAGCATAAATTCAGACATTTTCACAAGTTGACAGAGAAGTGTGTTAGTGCTTCTTTATGTTTCACTCATATTTACTGACATGCGATAAGTGGTCCATCTTGTAACAGCTCAAAAATATTTATCCAAATATTCTGTAAATGTGTTCAGTCAAACCTGGTGGGAGAAGGTAAGGTCCAATCACATTATCGACAATGAAACCCACCCATACACTCAAACCTCTCTTGGTGGTTGTGAGCAACGGTATCATGGGGGCTCTGTTTAGCCCAAACACGTTGTTACGGCAGCGAACAGTAATCTGCCCAAAATATGGGACTCATTCAGGAAACGCTGCAAAATCCATTGATGACGTCTGCGGGTAGGGGTAAAGGTTAGGCTCCTGTCGTGTGATTCAAGATTAAACTAGTAGGATAATAATGAAGTAATTTTATTTTAAAAGGTTAGCAGAGTTTTCAACCTTCAATGAACTCGCCTCACTCAGGGTCACTTCACAGTACAAGGATTCCTATTCTAATGTTAGTTTATCTTGTCCCTCTATACGCTCCTTAAGTTTTGAACTAATCTTGGGAATCATCCTGTAAATAGGTGTTCTTCAAACTTTTCTGACCGTGACTCACTCTAAAATATACATTTTACATCATGGCCCAATACATAAGATATGATATGCGTAATAATATGATATATGATATGCGTAAACAAATAATTTAAAAAATAGTACGACACAATCGTGCTAGCTTTCTAATTTAGTGTATTATTGTTTGGAACAAAATGTTCAAAAATAGGTTCATAGTAAACTTCCCGAAGCAAATTCCCCAGTAAAACAAACTCATGATCTTTCTATTCACAATAAACACTTTTCATATCCAAATTTTTAACATAAGACTAATTGTTCAAACTTTTTTTTAGAATTTTAAAAAATATTATATTTGTAGACTATCTTAAATTATTTGTATTTGTAAAATTTGAAATATAGTTTCTTATTTATTATGATAAAAAATTCCAAACTACCCATTTTTAACTTGATCCAAAAGGCAATTTTTGAAATAATTCAAATTCTCTAAAAGTTGTAACGAGTAAACTAACCTTTAATTAATTTTAAAATCCACCCGTTTCGGTAGCCGCATGGTCTAAAGGCGAAAATCTCGTGTTAGATTAGACTGCGATGACAGGAATATCGGGATTCGAATCTCGGTCTAGTGTACTTGGGGTTTTTTAATCCCCTCTGCCTCCACGAAAATGTGGGTACACCTTCTTTAAAATTCTACTAAATAAACCTTAATTCATTAGCGTAAATAAAACACATGCGTACAATCTGAACAGGTAGTAAGACACGGTGATAAAACACCGACATGATTATTATTGATTATGTAAAATATTTCCCAGATACCAAATTTGAACAAAATACTTAGAGCAGTTTAAAAAAATCTAATATTAAAAAAGATCAGCCATGAAGATAATTCAAGCTTGAGTGCCTCAAACACAACAATAATAATGTTGACGTCAAAGTTTCAGTTTAGTAACCGCGTTACAAGCTTAAGTTTTTATGTTGTTGAAAATTGTGTCACCAAACTGACGGAAGGACGACCCATTTACCTCCATTAAGGTCGAACAAAAATGGATAGCTTGAAAGAAAGAAAATATAACGGGTAAAGATTAAAAAACACGAGAATAACGAAATGTAATTATGATGAAGCCTTCCCCTAATGAGTTGGAAGTAAAAAATGTATTTAAGATTACTTTTTCTCTCCTCTACAGCGCATTCTAACGTTGGGAGATAAGAAGGAAAATTCTGTCTCACTTTGGTTGAAGAGCTCGACCTGATAGTAGCGTCTCAAGAAATACTCTTTAAATGACACAATCGAACTCTCGTTCATTAACTCATAGTTGTAATTTAATTTAATGATTATAAAAGCTTGTTAGCTCGTAGTACATTCATCACATTGTTATTAACGACTTTCTTGCATCGATGGGCACGCGAAGTAGGTGACAGGCTCATCTAGTCTAGCTTACCACTGACAAAGCGGTCGGGTGTCAATTCCCTGGCCAGTGTACTAAGGATGTCTTTCTTTTATAGTTTCCTACTCTGCCTCGAAGAAAATGAGGGTGTATTTCATCTCAAACTTCGCTTCATCCCCAATCTTTTATTAGTGTAATAAAATGTATATGGATGGAAGTGATAGTAAAAGGTAGATAGAGCTGGACAAATTCACTTACACAAAAAGTTAAATTGATAAAGGCCCGTTGATACGATGTTAGTTGACTATAACAAGTACACTAATTTGGCTGCACGCACACCGTGTAAACAGACAAGCAAACTACTAACAGACAAGTTCACTTGCAAGTGAAAAGGTTGGTCACCTTCCAACTTTACTAATGCAAGTAGACAATTCAAAATGGCGACAACTAAAGAATTTGTTGTGTGGGGGACACTTATTTGTGGAATATTATGAAAATAACGAGTTTTTGTGCAATTTTAAGCACCGGATTTATAATGATAAGGATGCGAGGGATATTGCATTAGAGAATATTGTAATGTTATATCAGGTGTACATATTCTCTAGAAGTTTCCAAAATAAAATGTTAAGCCTACGTAAATTTTGCAAATGTTCCTTGTGAGAGATATTATTTAATATCGGTAAACAAATGTTATCAATAAGTTTATCAAACCATTATTTCCTACCACTCAACGTGGAACGAGTAATTTTTTTTTATATACGATCACAAAATATAATACAACATTGTAGTACCGTGATTAGTACCAGCAATATAATATTCGCGTTATCGGCAAGTAAGGTATGAATGGCCGGCGGTTTTCACGCGAAATCTCCGTCACGTTTTCTAATCTCCATAGTTGACACTTTAACCAATATTTATAAGTTTTAATTATAAATGTTCAGCCCACACATTTAAAACACTTTGTAGTAATAATCTGGAATCTTGAGTAGATACATAATATAATATTATTATCGCATAGCAAACCAAATAGTCTATATCTAAACCAATCTACAAATTAATGAATTATTATTTTTAAGGAATATTTTAGGCCTAGAAAACTAGCATTTAACAAAATATTATGTTATTAGTATACCAAAGTTTAAAACAGGGTGTTAAAAACCTGCGTTAGGCCTATTTAAGAAAATGTCTAACCGAGAGTTGTATTGGAATTTATTGACCTTATTTGAGTTTAATTTTATTTATCATGTATGCTAAGTGAGTTAACAAATCAATAAAAATAATATAGTAATTATTTGGGATCAATTGAAATACATTTTAAACTATTAAGGAATTAAGAAATATGAGACATATTAATCACTAACTTTTTATGTTTTTTATATAAAACATTTTTTTAAACAGGTCATCTAATTATGATACATTGCGTTACTGAAAATTTTTAATTTATTTGGCCACCCATTGTTATTCTATATTCACCCTTTCTAGAACCTAGCATATAAGCGTAATTAATATATACGTATAAATAACCCGAACGAGAAATGAGACGCAGTGATAAAAAAATAATTGCCCCAATAGAGAGATCAGTTAGCACAACTTCATTTTCAGCCATCTTTTTCGAAGCGATACTAATACAAGTGAAAAATGCGTGTCAACACATCTAACATGTTAGTAAGCTAATACCACTAAACTTGCATTAGTCCACTAATACCATGTCAACGGGCCTTAAATGACTAAATAAATCATAACTCACTATTACAACTTACTTGTATAAAACTCATAGTAGTATTCTTACAAGCAACTCATCTATTCACATGAATATATTGCATATAGTTCGTCAGATGAGTTAAGCTGCCACAACGGGAGGATTGCGTTTTTCTCTACAAAAAAGCTCTCACTAGTTCTTGAGTAGTCCACCAGGACCGCAAACCTGCAGCTATTACTTTTTTTTTACTCAATATGGAGTAAAATTTGGCCTAACTGTGTCAGTTCTTCTAAATTTTAATGGCGAATGCTATGAATAAAAATACCCTTCAAATAAACTATTTGTGATAAAAATTTGGTGTAGCCATTTTTTCTACAAAAATTTACATTGTTTAAAAAGTGTATTTAATTTTATTTTTCTCACGAGTATAACTAACTGATCGGGTTGTATAAGAAGATTATTTCAAAATATAGATCTTAACACATGTTTTGTTGTTAATTAACAAAAAATTAGTAAGAGTACTACTAAGGGATAAAACTTGCTAATTAATTGTACGTTAGGGATATTTTGGCAAGGAGTAAACATTTAACCGGACAGATTTTGCTTCAGGCTGGCGGAAATCATCCAACAATACTTTATTTGGTAATTAATATACTTAAAACCTAATAAAATTACAGCTATAATTTTTCACTGAAAACAAGAAGATCTCTTTCTACTTATTACCCTAGGGAAACTTTTGAGTTAAAACTAACTGCATAATCACTTGCTCTTTCTGTGGCATTATGCGAGCTTTGAAAGGATTGGGTTATGTCTTGTCCTCATATCGAGAGAGGCGGTGACAGTCGATAGTACCCAGATGGGACCAAACGAGGAAGGGTGTATGATTGGTTTGGTGCAGAGTATTGCGTCTCTTGACACATGGGCAGATGTATGCTTTGGAGCTATGAACACTCAGTTCCCCTAAACTTTCTCAGGCCCACTCCTATTAGTTTTATTTTAGTTGGGATGCAATCATATGATGTGTGTATATTTGTTGAATGAGTGCCAGTTGTGTTGAACGGAGTTGTGGGGAAGTCCGAATGTTTCGTGGCCGTTCATCACCTCTACAACTATATAATTATCATACTATAGTTAAAATTAAACTATACCATACCTTAGCTCAGTCGGTAGCATTTGTCTACTGAGCTAAGTGTCCCGGGTTCGATTCATGGCATCATTGAAAATGTATCATTGGTGAACTGTGGGTTTATCCTTTCACAGTGACGAATTAACGACCGGGGACTGGATGTTGTGCCTGTCCCAGTCTTAAGATAGATTATAAGGTATATTAAGCTACGACAGGGTTAGCCAGCCGGTATTGGAAAATAAAATATTATATATATGTATATATTTAATAAAAAACTGACCCAGGCCACAGGCTGGAAACAATTATGGATGTAAAATAAATTATACTAATTAGCGTTCTTATTTTGTTCGATGGACCAAATTAAATCATTAATTTATTTGGTCCCATTTAACAATTTTTGGTATCACCTAGACAATAAACAAGTAGGTGTAGTTTCGGTTAGATAAGCTATCATAGCTACTGGGCTTTCGGAACTAAAATAGGACGGGAGCATTACCATTATTAAAGTGTACTCTGACTTATATCAACTAGCGCGATGGTAAAATATAACATTATTTCCTTATGACCCCTTGTAGAGTAGCTTCCTTCCCACTTTGTTCTAATCATTCAAGTGTTCCATCTTCCATACTTCTTCCCACCTTGTTCTAATCCTTGTGTTCCATCTTCCATACATCTTCCCACCTTGTTCTAATCCTTGTGTTCCATCTTCCACACTTCTTCCCACCTTGTTCTAATCCTTGTGTTCCATCTTCCATACTTCTTCCCACCTTGTTCTAATCCTTGTGTTCCGCCTTCAACACTCCTTCCTCACCTTTTTCTAGTTCTTATCATATATCAATCTCAACGATTCTTCTCCACCTTGTTCGTACCTCTAATGTCCCATTTTCACCGCTTCTTGTCCCATCCATCTTACATCACACCCATCTCATTTGTAGATGTATACCTCAGTTAGATAGGGCAATAACAATAACATTCATATTAATTAGACTTAAAGCAGAATCAATTATCCAAATATGATGTTTAAAACATTAATTTTATCAACAAACACGTTATCAATAAAATACTCTGCAACATTCTTAATATTTCAGTCAATAAAAAATATTATAAAAATTCAATTAAATAATCTACACCACGACGTATTTAGGTATGTGACATTATAATTAGTATTTTCAACACCAAGGTTAATAATTACTTATACCAAGGGACAGATATTTGAAGGGTAGCTTAGAGTAAATGTACCAATATTAGCTTTAATAGCAAGAGGGTAAAACGTACTGATCATTCACAAATAGGAAATACCCCCAGTTAACATGTTTAACTGACCTCTTGGGCCACGTGACCAACAGAGCAGGTATATGCCTGGAGATGTTTATGCTTAGTAATTAAGGCATGGAATGTACGCTAAGGAAGGGTGTTTAGAGGAAATGCACCCGCATTAGTGGAGAGAATGAGAAAACCATAGCTATAATTTACTAATAATATGTGTAAATCAATTGAAAGCTCCCCAGGGTGAGATTCACACCTTGACCTCAAAACTACCAGCAAGACATTCTAATGTGAGCGTTGTGGGCTAGTCTATAAGATAGAACCATAGTGTAAGTGGTCAAGATATGACTATAAAACATACCGCTCTTCCATAGTGTAACTGTTCGATTTTATTTAAATATGTGTTTGTTAAATTACGACTTTTTCTTTAGCTTTACTCATTTAAAATTAAAGATGTATGGTAACACAAAATCAAGCTCGGTATCAAACAGTGAACCTATTTTCTCTGGTTTCTCTAATCGATTGAATACGCTTCCGTTTGTTTTCCCTTAACTTATTCTTCATCGAAGTTTCAAGTAAAGCTCCAGCTCCTAAAATGCATCCGTTCTACCGGAAATTGTGTCGCTAAATTAGAGACCTTCTAGTCTATATTATTATTGAGGTAGGAAACGAGGAGATCTGTTTAGTCCAATGGAAATCAATACATCACAAGTCAAAGCTCTTGGTCGAATGGGGTCCATGTTCACTACGACTTTCCTCTGGGGTATTTGTATCTTGGGGACGTGTATAAATCTTCTTTCTCTCTCTCTCTCTCTCACTCCCTCTTTCTCTCTCACAATCATGGTCTTATGTAGAGACTCAGAAGGCATAGGGATAGTAATGAATGGCATGTACAACTATGCGTAAACACTTCTATTGCCTAAGAGAAATATCTTATAGGTCAGTAGATACCCAGAGAGAATTGTACTAGTAAGGAATGGTCTGTATAATTATACTAAAACACTTCTATTGCCTAAGAGAAATATCTTATAGGTCATTAGATACCCAGAGAATTGTACTAGTAAGGAATGGTCTGTATAATTATACTAAAACACTTCTATTGCCTAAGAGAAATATCTTATAGGTCATTAGATACCCAGAGAGAATTGTACTAGTAAGGAATGGTCTGTATAATTATACTAAAACACTTCTATTGCCTAAGAGAAATATCTTATAGGTCATTAGATACCCAGAGAGAATTGTACTAGTAAGGAATGGTCTGTATAATTATACTAAAACACTTCTATTGCCTAAGAGAAATATCTTATAGGTCATTAGATACCCAGAGAGAATTGTACTAGTAAGGAATGGTCTGTATAATTATACTAAAACACTTCTATTGCCTAAGAGAAATATCTTATAGGTCATTAGATACCCAGAGAGAATTGTACTAGTAAGGAATGGTCTGTATAATTATACTAAAACACTTCTATTGCCTAAGAGAAATATCTTATAGGTCATTAGATACCCAGAGAGAATTGTACTAGTAAGGAATGGTCTGTATAATTATACTAAAACACTTCTATTGCCTAAGAGAAATATCTTATAGGTCATTAGATACCCAGAGAGAATTGTACTAGTAAGGAATGGTCTGTATAATTATACTAAAACACTTCTATTGCCTAAGAGAAATATCTTATAGGTCATTAGATACCCAGAGAGAATTGTACTAGTAAGGAATGGTCTGTATAATTATACTAAAACACTTCTATTGCCTAAGAGAAATATCTTATAGGTCATTAGATACCCAGAGAGAATTGTACTAGTAAGGAATGGTCTGTATAATTATACTAAAACACTTCTATTGCCTAAAAGAAATATCTTATAGGTCAGTAGATACCCAGAGGAATATCAGCTGACATCGCTTTGGAGACCAGTGCAATATAAATATAAAGCCAACCTACTAGCCGTTAGCTCATCACTGAAAAATGTAGTGCCCCAATTTGTCTATTGATGTTTCTTATTTGACAATCTCATAACTCGAAAGTGGATGCTATAACTAAGTCAGGGTGCTTTTAGTTGTCAACATTGATGAATACCCTCGTCAGTAGGTATACAGTCTAAGGCATCATTCTCGTAAGGTCTAATTTTTCAATGACAAGGAGGTTGGGATACAAACCCGGGCCAAGTGCGCTGGGGTGATATTTTATAAATGATTTTCCACCCTCCATCCAAACAAATGAAGGTATATTTACTTTAAATTCTACCTTACTCATATCTATTGTGTTATTGATGATAGCTTGGAGGGCTAGTAAAACGTGGTATGGTACATCATTGAAAAGACTTTGTGGACCAACAGAGTGATTCACGTAACATTTTCCACCACAACTCCCCAATATCACACTCCATTAACTTATAATATTGAAGTTGTTCGGCACAAATGAAACCCAGTCTGGTTTTCGGAGTCAGAACCAAACTTGAGGAATGAGATTTCTATTCAAACTCTTTAATAATTTCAATTAAAATAGTCTTAACTGTTTTAATTGCGAATCTGGAAATGTTATTTTCATTGATCAAGTAATTGAGGATTAATCTCAAACTAATTTTCCGCTGCAACATTTTTCGGAGTTTGAGAGTAATGTTTTAAGAGCATTTTTACTACCGCTATAAAAGAGAATACCAATTTCGACAATCCACGTGACAGCATATATGTCATTCTTGATTTAGTTTCTCCCATGCTATATCGTCCTTCTTGGCTCTATATAAGAGGTTTTACACCAGGGATATCACAATATTTTTGGGTAGGGAGGAGGGTAAGGAAGGGTTTGGTAGCCTCAACCATTCATGTCACATTTTGTATCAAATGAGCCGTATCTTCCTTCTAGCTGCAGCGCCCCAGAAGGAAGGTCACAAGTTTGATTTTAGCGCTTTTTAGTGGAAGTATACATTCCCATTTTAAGGTGCCACATTTTCATATATTGATGTTTAGTAAACACAAGAGAAGTTTGGTGATTTAAATAATTAATAACCTGGCGGTCTAGGGGTAAGGTGTCAGACTTATATGCTGGCGGCCGGGGTTCAATCCTCGGTCCCGGCAAAGTTTTATCTGATTACCAAACCCTTCTTTCACCTCTGACAAGACATCTTGTGAATGTGAGGAATGCCAGGCCTCCATCGTGGTTCGGATTCCACGTTAAGCTGTAGGTCCTTCATTTCATCTCACAATCACCATACCATTACACATTAGCGTAAGTGCGTATAACCCGAACGGGTAGTAAGACGCGGTGCTAATAATAATAATAATAATAATAAACTCGTGGGTAAGCAGAAGATAAAACCATTTATTGTACATGAAATACCAAAAAGTAAAATTACATTATTTCTGTATTAAATGTGATGTGATGATTGGCGTTGTTCTCCCAACATGTCACACTGGGATACACCCTTCCCTCCCTAGAGTGTGACGCATTTCTTGAAAGATCCCTCACTATCAAAGAGGTCACAAGGAGATGTGCACGACCCTACAAGTCTACTCAGATACACATTTAATGTTTATTTGTAAGATATTGTGCTTGTGCTTGCAACACATGGATTAATATCTGCCTTCAACTTGGAAAGAGAGAACAAGAAAGAACGGGAAAGGAAAATTCAATGAACATAAATTCATATCTGGTCAAACACTATCAGAATTTTTGTGTATGCACTACGCCTTAATATCCCTTCAGATTGCCTGGATATTTACGCTACTGGGCCAGAACTGAGGAAGGTTTAATTAGAGGCTATACACCCACATTTGCGTGGGCGTAAGAGAGGAAAGTTATTAATAAATAAGCACCTTCAATATCCCCTATCGGGACTCGAACCTCAACTTTCTCTCATCGGCAGTCCAGTTAAATGTGAGAAAGATGTACTAGACCATTCGGCCACCATTACACTTTATGTGGGGTAACACGAATGTTATATTGGCTTGTAAAACATACCATACTTATTTGATAATATTATTAATAAAAAGACAAAACAATACGTTGTTAGTACTTTTTATATCAATTCAATAATACAGAAGTTAATTCGATAATATTCTATAAAATACCTTGTACTCTGTCCATTAAATCTGTTTTCATTAAACACATTGTTTCATAAATCCATATTGACAACAAACCTTTATTCACAAAAAAAACTAGTAGATAACTAAACAAACCGAGTCTCACAATATAATTAACTTTGTTAACAAAACTTTGCTTTATAAACTTAACTTTTCAAACTATAGGTCGCGAAACTAGTTCCATGCTTGTCACATAAATCTAGCTTCATAAACCTGTCTTTATAAACTTATGTTCAGAGCAAACCTTGCTTCATAAGTCATAACAAACTTCACTTTACTAGAGCCGCATGGAACTAACAACGACGCAAGTATATTTGGTCTTGTTTTACGGGATGGACATGTTATTATTGTGCCCTTGTATTTAAAAAATGAACTTTTTATTGTATGTTAATTGGCATTAAATACCTTCTATAATGTGAGATATTACACTTTTAACAGTCTCGATCAGGCGTTTCCAAACTTCTCGAGACCTTCACATGTCACATTTTCCGTGTGATGTCTCTGTACCCAATATTTTAGAAAAATTGCCCGAATCCTATTGGTAGGCATTAAAGAAAGTGCCATTTACACGAATAGCTTGTATTCTTTTAAATGTATAAATACAATTATAGAACAAAATTATGGTCCTGGTTAAGGAGGAATTAGAGTAGACATTATTTTTGTTGTACAAGAGTTCTTGTGAACAGTTTGTAGGATTGTATTGTAGGAATACAATCCTAGGATTCTAGCATAACTTTTTCAATAACATTTAAAAATGAGACTATACATTATAGGTTTCAGTTGTTCTATATAGCCGCGACGCACAGTTTGGGAGCCCCTAGTCTAGATAATAATGTATTAGAATGTGATAAATTAAACAAATAAATTGATTACAGGATTTATAGTGGGAAATGAGTTTGCAAGACATGTACACCCCGGAGCTGAAATTTTAAACTTTTGAATAGATTTTTTAAAATTTAATAACAACTAGTTAGGAATAAATAAATTGAAGAATTTTCTGTCTCTTTGAAGCTAAGCGTACTTCTACTGATCTATTATAATATTCATACATAGCACTGTATTGATAGTAAGCCACATAATTGATTATCTCGTACATTAATAATATCCATTTACACTAGTACACGATCTTGTCTTTTAAATCCTCAACTAATGTGAACAGCTGTTAAATTAAGCACTTTAAATTACCAAACTGCGTATGATACTTAATATTGAATACATTAATAAAGTACTAAATACAGTGTTCAGTTTATAAGAGTTTCCATTTTATAATATGCTATTCTTTCTTCTAGCCAATAGGATAGGAAACTTGCCTTGCATTATTCACTGCAGTGGTTCTCAAACTTCTTAGTCACGTGAACCTTCTAACCAGGGAACAGCTGATTCATGGACATTCTACCCAAGGAACAGCTGATTCATGGACCCTCTAACCAGGGAACAGCTGATTCACGGACCCTCTGACCAGGGAACAGCTGATTCACGGACCCTCTAACCAGGGAACAGCTGATTCACGGACCCTATAACCAGGGAACAGCTGATTCACGGACCCTCTAACCAGGGAACAAGCTGATTCACGGACCTTATAACCAAGGAACAGCTGATTCACGGACCCTATAACCAGGGAACAGCTGATTCACGGACCCTCTAACCAGGAACAGCTGATTCACGGACCCTCTAATCAGGGAACAGCTGATTCATGGACCTTCTAACCAGGGAACAGCTGATTCATGGACCTTATAACCAGGAACAGCTGATTCATAGACCCTCTAACCAGGGAACAGCTGATTCACGGACTCTCTAACCAGGGAACAGCTTACTCACGGACCTTCTAACCAGGAACAGCTGATTCATAGACCCTCTAACCAGGGAACAGCTGACTCACGGACCCTCTAACCAGGAACAGCTGATTCATAGACCCTCTAACCAGGGAACAGCTGATTCATGGACCTTATAACCAGGAACAGCTGATTCATAGACCCTCTAACCAGGGAACAGCTGACTCACGGACCTTCTAACCAAGGAACAGCTGATTCATAGACCCTCTAACCAGATAACAGCTGACTCACGGACCTTCTAACCACGAACAGCTGATTCATAGACCCTCTAACCAGGGAACAGCTGATTCACGGACCCTCTAACCAGGGAACAGCTGACTCACGGACCTTCTAACCAGGAACAGCTGATTCATAGACCCTCTAACCAGATAACAGCTGACTCACGGACCTTCTAACCAGGAACAGCTGATTCATAGACCCTCTAACCAGATAACAGCTGATTCACGGACCTTCTAGCCAGGGAACAGCTGATTCACGGACCTTCTAACCAGGGAACAGCTGATTCATGGACTCTCTAACCAGGGAACAGCTGACTCACGGACCTTCTAATCAGGGAACAGCTGATTCATGGATAATTTGAGGTAGGATAAATTATTAGAAAAATTATGATCGTACATTTATAGTTTATTATAGAGATAAATTAGTTATAATTTTTTTTAATGTAAAAATGATTACAATAAAAATGATAATAAAATAAACATAGTTATATTTCTACATTATTAAAAAAGTATTTTTTAAATAAATGTAAAAAGAACAACAATATCAATTAAACAAAATACATGTACTATATTTTTACATTTGTAATCACTGATGATTTATGTTAGGAATGGAACTGCTTGTGTGACTTTAAAATATAATTGAAATATGGAGAAATTTTATTGGCCATCTCCTCGAATCTCATTACGCACCAAGATGATTATATTTCACATTTTATACACCACAAAGAGTAGAAAAGGCTTGTTAGCGCACAGACGTTGTTGGAAAAGGCACCAAATTGATGTTTAAGGTTTTTTTCTGAAAGTTCTTAATGCTGGATGACGAGAAAACTAAAATACAAGTGAATTTACAAATGAGCCTATCAAAGATGTAGGCATAAGGGGAGTGGCCAACCTACCACTTTCTGGTCTCTCTTTATCGACGGGCCTTAATATGGGAAAACATAATATTTTGTTTAGTGCACACCAGTTATTTACCCTTTTATATACAATTTTATAAGCTCAAAAAATATATAAAGGTATGTCATAAATTCCCTGAAGGTCTCGTGGACCCCACTTTTAAAATCTCTGCCATCTGGTAGAGCTAAAAAAATAGGACTATAGTATAATACGTCAAGGCAAGGACCATTCAGGCTGAACTTTGTGTACATTAATTAAATATACACTCTATTATTAGTTATCTTTATTACATTTTAAATATAATAGACTATTTTAGAGCAATGACACTGAATGTTATGTACTTTAAAATAAATAAAATACTGTCTGCTTCCAAGTTTAATATGTTAAACTGTAAACTAAATAAACTTAACTATAATACTCTTGTTTATTTATATTAATGTTTTGAAGTGTTTATATTAGAAACAATGGATACTATATTCCTAATTCCCTCAATGTAAACACTTCTAAAATTTCCCGGTATTATTGACTCAATTTTAATTGCTTCTCACTGCTCGAAGGTCTGAGGCAAGAGTTTTTTTACTGAACCCAAAAGTGATTGTGATTGATAAATAGTTTTATGAGATATTTATCCTACACAATAAAATAAAACGGGACGATGTGTTTAGCTAAGAAGAAATCGCAAGAGAAAACTCTTTTCTCTGAAACTATACAATAGCCCACTTATTGTTTCAAATGTCAATATTATTTCTATACGGTGGTTTTAGTTTGGAAATTTTTCATTTTTATAGAAAACAACGTACTAAAGAAAATAGTTAGTTCAAAAAGAGATGACAGTAATGGAGAGTGGAGAAGGTGACATAATGAATGATAAGTTACATACCCTGTACTCATCACAAAACATTAATAGGAAAATCAAATCTCACAGATTAAGGTGGGTAGGTCATGCAGCGCAAATGGTAGAAACTAAAACGGTGTTCAGGGTACTGACTGGCATACCCAGATGGGAAGAAACCTTTGGAAAAACAAAGACGCGGATGTGAAGATAACATTAGAATTAACATGAAAGATACAGGGTATAATGAAGTGTACTGGATAAAACTAGCTCAAGATAGGGATAGGGTGTAATGAAGTGTACTGGATAAAACTAGCTCAAGATAGTGTAATGATATTGGTTTTTATTACTCTAAATTATGTAAAAAGTCATGAATGAAGGTAATTTTTCTTTAAAGTAATATATGTAGAGTATTCTTTCAAGATTAATCTATGAAGAAACACGCGCTTCTCAGAAATAATGGGAAAAGGATTTCACCACTAAAATATATTTTTATACAATATTTCCTGTTGAAAGAACAACTCCGCAATATTTGACAAAGACGCCAATTCCCTATACCAATAAGAAGCTAGCCTTCACAACACCTGTCGCCTGGACTCTTTCTTTTGGTTAGTTTTTACACTGGTGGCAAGGGAAGCAAGAGGCAAGCGATATGTCATGTATATGCCGTTATGCGTATGTTTAAGGCAACCTCCCGCCCACGCACAAGCCACACACACACACACACACACACACACACACAAGTCGCTCTAACACCCACGCTCACACAAGCAACGCAGTTAGGGACTCACAAATCTAGCAATGGCTCTCGCAGGACAGTCTAACACAGAATACAATAATTTACATTAATATCACAAGTGTGCATTGATATAAAGTATTTAATTGGAGTATGTATAATTGATTAACAGATGCCATTTAAATAAACCGTGTGAGAATAAACAGCCATCAAAAATTATCTTTCTTTAATTCAATTAAATATACCGATTTAATTAGTGCTCGACCACGGAGCAATTAACAGCTGGTTAAATGGTATCTGTTACGTACAGTGATGATAGGCGCTCGACCACGGAGCTATAAACAACCTAAGCATTATCACAGCGATATTTTATCTGGAAATAATCCGTAGTGTTTCAATCGACGC
The DNA here is from genome assembly GCA_902141375.1 of Timema poppense. Lineage (NCBI taxonomy): Eukaryota > Metazoa > Arthropoda > Insecta > Phasmatodea > Timematidae > Timema > Timema poppense. Next base: position 18,034 of record CABFOV010008366.1, read on the forward strand.
CCATTGAGGGGCGATTAATTCTATAGTGTTACAATAGGGCCAGGTTGTAATGAGATGGACTGGATAAAACTAGCTCAAGATAGAGATAGGGTGTAATGAAGTGTATTGTATAAAACTAGATCAAGATAGGGATAGTTTGTAATGAGATGGACTGGATAAAACTAGCTTAAGATAGGGACAGGTTGTAATGAGATGGACTGGATAAAACTAGCTAAAGATAGGGACAGGTTGTAATGAGGTGGATTGGATAAAACTAGCTAAAGATAGGGACAGGTTGTAATGAGGTGGACTGGATGGGACTAGCTCAAGATAGGGATAGGGTGCAACAAGGTTGACTGGATAGAACTAGCTCAAGAAATAAATAGGTTGTAGTGAGGTGGACAGGATATAGCTAGCTGAAGATAAGTATAGGGTGTAATAAGATGGACTGGAAAGAAATAGCTCAAGATAGGGATAGGTGGCATACTCTTTTAAGTGTGACAATTGATTTATTGACTCCTTGTGCCACAAAGCAAGTGCTATTAGGTATGTAGTTATAATTTTGTAATTATCAACTTATTGTGACATATTTTCATTTAGTTCAACATTCCATTTTTAAGTGAACTTGGTCTGCCAATACAAATAGTGTCATCAAAATTTTGGCTATATGTGTATACATATGTATATATATATATATATATATATCAGTTTAATACATTATTGGAGGAGGAAAAATCTTTCAAAGACACCGCTCATTTGAAAGTGTGATGGTCGGTAGTGTGGGATTTCCACCCACTAAAAAAACCTCCTCTTTCCCCGCACGTAATTTGCAGGGAAGACTGAGTCGGAACCGAGTTAGCATTACTTTAACCCAGTCCGTGTTGCGTCGTACGACGTCCGCTCCTGTTTCACTGGTCCCTCTCTGAGATCCTTTCTTTAAAAAGGCACTGCGCGTAGGCCCCCGCTATAACCAGTACGGCTGCTTCGGAGACCGTGCGTTAGGTACAGGTCACCCTGAGGGCCCCTCGCCGTTGTACTGCCGTTATATTACGCCGATAGGTCTTTTTCTTCAGGATATCTGCCCATATTTCCGCTCCATAGAGCAGGATTGAGGGGAGTACTTCCAGAAGAACTCTTCTCTTTTTAGTTCGTGGGCCCATGATGTATGTATGCATGTATGTATGTATGTATGTATGTATGTATGTATGTATGTATGTATGTATGTACGTACGTACGTACGTATGTATGTATGTATGTATGTATGACCGTAACCCTAAGAATCATAAGAAACAAAAACGTGTTTTAGTTAATAATTGTCATTAGTTTTGGCCTATATTTTACTAGTTTATGCCCGCAACTTCAATATAATTTTTAATGTCAATCATACAAATATATTAATTTATTAAAACAATAACGTTTTTAGTACCGGAATTATTTTTTTTCGTACGGATAAGAAATCACGCAAAGTATTTGTTAGAAATTACCGTGATGAAAATTTTATTGTTGATATACGATGTAAGTTGAGAATAAAAATAAATTCAATATATTTTAATTATTTCTGTTTTAAGACAGGACACAGAGACTATTAGTATCAATTGAAGACAGAAAATAATACAATTTATGGCAAAGTCTCTTTGTAAACGACGTTAGTGGAGTTATCATCAGAACCGAGTACTTATTTTGCTACTAGAACTATTACAGGACACCATGTATCAACTTCTGCCCCCTTCAGGGTTTGTCCTTGAGCTGTGTTGATGGTCATCAGTAACATTGTAAGCCTTGTTAGCAAATTGCGTGCACTTAAACTGGAAGAACATGTCTGATGGAATCAGGGGTATTCTTTGTACAATTACCCATTTTCCTTAGAGCAACCTGCCATGACAGTCACTTCAATGATACAGATTTGCAGATTTTTTACCTGTAAGCGGGTCTCATTACACAGTTTAGGCATGTTCAAATTACACAGAAAAATTAAGGGTTTTCAAATTTTAGCTGAAGAGTATGGATGGGCAAACCCAATGGATGAAGGTAATTAAGAAATTAAACAGAGGGAGTGTTTATGGACACGGAAGTGCGGGATGTCGCTTCGAAATGGTATAAAATACATTCGTCAATTATATTAGTCAATTCGTTTTTAATTTAGAATAGCAAGCACCTGCAACCATGATATAAGTTTTTTTGGTCGAAGAAGTATATAGGGATAAATAAAATGAGTTTATACTTGGATATCCTTGACCACGACATATGCATGAAAGTTATTCAAGGACATCTTTCCTTCATGTCTTGTGAAGACTCCATTGCCGAGTTTCAGTAATATACCGACAATGAGTCGTGTGTTTTTTTGTCTCGTAAAGGCAGATGCGCATGTTGGTTGACAGGGAAAGTTTCACAACGTCTGGACAAATGTAGGATCTTTAAAGGCAGGTGTTGACCTCGTCAGCTCTAGTGACTCTCGGAACTACCGGTAGAGTTTGTTGAAAGTCTCCTGAGAACCACACGGTGACACTTATCATAAGCCCATTGTTGCTTCTAGATCTTCATTTGAGGTCTTATGTAACATTATACTCTCAATACATAATATAAGATACAATTTTTGTAGAAATTTTAAGGTGAAACTTTGATTTGATATGTAGCACACGCCAATTAATTGGTCTTTAGAAAAATGCAAAGGTAATTAAAATGTCGCATAAGCTGTTCTGTTCCCTTGTAAAAAAGAAGCGACTACACCCGATAAAGCCACCAAAAAGGCAACACATCCCCCAAACCTGAGCTTAGCCAAGAATAAAACAATTATATAAGTATCTTCTTTACCTCCGAGCGACTTTTGAAAGAAAACTTTTCCAACTGGATCTCGAAAACCATATAATACTCTCATCTCCAAGACAAGTTGTTCTGTGTTATTCGAGGCTTGTTTGTATTTAAAGTTTGTAATATAATTAGACAGTCACTGTCATCACTATCAAATAGTCCATATAGAATACAAATATGTACGAATTGTCGTGTAGATTAAGACCCAAAGTCCTTCATGATCTTGTTCGAGAGATACCTTACAATTCGGTTTGTTTGATTTAACCAGCATTAATTACATATTCATTGAAGTTCAGATTATTTACCGATTGGTCTGTTCTGATTTTATGTTCAATTTCTTCCTACGTGCTTTACCTGTTAGTGAGCCTATGTGCGAGAGGATTTTTACCATGAAAAATGTTAATATGACGGCGAGCAAATAATATCTGAGTTAGGTAGGAGAATGGCACAAAGCGGCTTTTGCTAAAGTACATCTTCAATGTATATCATACTCTGAGAGTACCAGCGCTTTTGGGTTGGTAGGATGCGTTAATTAAGTATTTCACGGAACCTAAGTTTTCAAATAAAGTTGGATCTTTGATGACATGGAGCCACATTCTCAAACAATAACACACTGTGTTATTCAGGTTTGTGACATATACCCAGCTAAGGGGATTAATTACCCTTCATTCATCTGGGGGGTTCCTCAACAGAAGCACGCAGCTTTCAGAGCTGGACATTCTTAATTTTCCAAGCATTATATTAAGTAACCTAATTGTCAGTAAGCGACTTCACTAAAGGGTCCACATCGCACATGTTGATGAAGATTGTTAAAGGGTGTGACCAAAGGCAAAAGAATGATATTCTATAAATATTATGCTAATTGCTTACTTGAAACGGTAGTAGTAACGCTTTTTATTTGAATAACAATATGAAATTTTTCTGCAAAACATCACTGCAAACATATGGTTTGAATTTTTTTTCTTGCACTTCCAATTTGATATTAATGCTATGTTATATATTCACAGAAAGGGAAAAAACCGCTCTATCTAAAATCATTAAGACAAACATTTTAATTTTTTTAATTTCTTTTTAGGTTCGGTCCCCTTAATGTTGTGTTTCATGGGTTGTGACATTAACTTACTTGTTAAATATACATATTGCCCATTTTAGAAATGGACAGCTAAATACCTCTCAGCCGTGAGCTCGTGGACAAAGGCGCCAGTCTCATTCAATCTAGCTTGCCGGTCATTTGACGAGAGGAAGACGTTTGATTCCTGGCCAAGCGAATTCACGTTTCTGACTATTAATATAGAGAAAGTATTGTAACCGTCAACATTTTGTGACCCCGATATTACGTTTTGTATACCCTGGAGCTAGATTAGCGGGGCCTACGATTCTTCCTGTCTGTATCAGAGGCTACAGTTTGTGGATTTTGTTCAAAATTAATATTTAGATGTTATATTGACATACCACCGTTACTATGTTAATTTTTATTTTAGTCTGAATTTTGAAAACCATTTTTTTTTCTAAATCATTTTTAATTATTTTGAATAAAATGGATATCTAGGGAGTGTTTTGCATAAAAAATAAGAACCTATATTTATTTTTCTAAATAGTTAAGCAGTTTTTAAAATGTTGCCAAAATATAATTAATTATCTAATTTCTTAGTGTTTTCCCACTCTCTCTTGATATGCATGCGAGTACACCTACTCTAATTTCTACCTTCATCATCCTTACCCGATTAGTGTCAATATATGAACAGCCTCAACGTGTATTAATTTTAAAAGAAGACACAGTTTTTGTTAACAAATATTAACTAGCATCTTCTAATGTTCACGTTTCCGTAACGGCACTCTTTGTAGATTATTTGCAGGATAAAAGAGCAAATCCAAAACAAAAGAAGAGTGATTAATCAACCAGTAGCGACATCTCCTCCATTTCCTTGTCAACTCACCCCCCAGATATCTATCTCCTCTTGTCACCGCCACAAGAACTAGCGCACACCCCGCTCTCTGCCGGATGCAGGGGTTGATGAGTTATCAACTACCCCGGACAAAAAGTAGCTGTCATTTGATCAGCTCAGAAACATGATGGTGACATTAAACTATTCAAAAACTCGACATGAAACACAAATCCGGAGGCATAGTTGGTTGCTTTCACATTCTCATAGAGAAAGTATTGTAATAGTGAACATTATTTACTTCGAGATTATGAAGGATCCTTTCTTTATACGCGCCTCGAACTAAAAACAAACTGTCTCACGTGGATCTTTATGTCTCTCTCTGTCTGTCTGCACCTGGAGCTGCAGCCAAAATGGTTTTATGAAAGTTGTTAAAACTAAAGATTTAGATGTATCATGGCTTCAATTATAATTCTAAAATTAAGGGGAGTAAAATGGATTTTTTTTTAAATCTAGATTTCTAGAAAATGGCTTCTACGGTTTTATTAAAATTAGAGAATGTCCAAAGATCGTTTTATAATAATGAATGTTTAGTTTTATAAACAACATATTTAAGGCTAGTTTACTATCATTTTTCAAAAATATAGCTCCGATCTATATTAGACTGGATGATACAATCTATAGGATTGCGCCTACCCGTCATTAGATAGCTCTATGGAATAATCATTATACAAGCTTAACTTTCTTGTCTACGCATTTATACTATTTTCTAGGTCTCACTATCCATCTGTAACTGTTTATATTTACAACAATGAGGTCGGAAATAATTAAGTAGAGTTTTAAAAGAAGTTTACCCGCATCAGAAGTAGGGGGGATACGCAGTTACCATTACACAAAGGGCCGTTAATTAGCGAACAATGGGCCCTTAATTGGCTAGTGGGGGTGGGGGAGTATGTTGGTTGTAAGTGTGAGGGGTGGGGGTGAGGGTGAGGGATGACTAGTGGTGATACGAGGCCACACAATGGATTGATTTGGGGGATGTGATGAAGGGGGTGGTAAGGGGAGGGGGGTCGAGTATTGATTTTCTCTTTCTCTCTCTAGGCTCATGACGTGGGAGGGTGGAGGGTGAGGGTCCATATAAGACCTTGCAGTTT
>CABFOV010008367.1:12933-23856 GCA_902141375.1 Timema poppense
AGCAGAGAATGGTTTGTGGTGTAAAATAATAGGTATTGAAATGCTTAAATGTATTTGTTCCAAACCCTTGTAAAGTCCGTATTTTTAAATATATTTAACCAAAAATCGTTATGATAATGCTTATGCCACTATGCTGAGCCATGTTTAGTCAGCCAATAGACAACCAGAATAGTTGACTAACGGGGGTTACATTTTTATAAAAGTGAATTGGAGTCAAAGTGAACAATAGAAAATCGCACAGTTGCACTGAAAAATGATTTATTCCTACTAAATTTGAACACAATGGATTTACTGTACAAACGAACATGAACACACAAGTCACAATTATAATATATTTAACTAAATCTTAACATATAATTATTTTGCTTAAATTATTATTAATTTAGTTATAAATATTATTATATTATTTTATGTATTGGAAACAATTGGAATACATTTTTTAATTGTTTGAATTTTTTGTTTAAAAAAATTCTAGTATTATTTAAAAGATTAACTATGCCCCGCTTACGTAGCACTGAGTTTACTTTGAGGTAAATTATCACATAGTCACACAGGGCAGTGAGGTTTTAACATTTAACATAACCGAAAATTTAATCGGCGTAGTTTCTTGCTGAACTCATCTAACACATCATTTGGCCTTATTTCAATATCGTGGTGAATGTTCAAAAGTGCCAAACTATTTAAACGACTCTCTTCCAATGAGTTACGCAAGTATGTTTTCAGGTGCTTAAGGGTGAAGAAAGAACGCTCATTGGTTGCTGTTGTTACTGGAAACTAGTACACGTAGGAGTACCTTTACTATAGGGAACTGAATTTCACTGCACATCAAATATGTGTCCAAAACATGATTAGGTCTTTTGGGCTGTGAGGCAAGCAATCAATACCACACATGTAGCTCACCAATGGCTGCTTGCTCACTGCAAGATTTATCTGTGGTATACGTATTAACCAGCTGCTTAATTGAATCTTTATCAGCAACAGATGGCTTTGTGGCACTTTTGGAAGCAAACACATTAAACTATGTAATACATATATTGCTATTAGAAAGTAATCTTAAACACTTTCTGTGGAAATGTTGCATCTCTGTGTTTGTCTTCCTGTCCGTCTAAGTGCAACAATGTCGATATCAATATATTTGACCCTTTTCTCTACTTCCACAATTATTTTCCTAAATTCAGTCCCCGCGTTCTCTCACAAGTCATTCATGGCTTCCTCAACCCAAACAGCAGATTCCATTGCTACTAGCAAATCAATGTTTTCGTTTTGAAGGACTTGACTTAGAGATATGCTTATACAAAAGAGCCTATTGGTGACATGTAAAGCCACAAAGAATTCCGACTGTCTTACAGACGACAGTAGCTGGTATGCATTTAAAGCAGCATCTCATTCTGCCCATACAGAAATAATGTTGAGTCCCTCAATAACAGCATCAAAGAGTTCTAAGAAGATAAGAATTGCATCATGCCATTTTACCCAACGAGTTGGGAACAGTGACTTCAGATAAGTTGCATTGGTTTGAGCTGTCCTTTCAATTGATTCTTTGAAAACACGTAGTCGTTTCGGATATTTAAGAAATACACAAAGCTGCCTACAACACCCATACAGTTCTTGATCGCTTGAAAAAACAAGCATTTTTTACAGCCAGATTGAAGCAATGTGAGCTGCGATGCAAATATAGTGAGAGGGGATAAACATCCTTGACGTGAGCATGTATTTCATTGAATCGGCCGCTCATGGCAGAAGCTTCATCATAATCTTATCCCCTGAGGTACGTTGAAGCTAAACCAATACTATTCAATGCATCTAAGATGGTATTTACTAAACCTTTACCACTTAAATATGAAACAGGCATAAATAGGAGGAAATCTTCACGAATTTGTTTTGCATTCTCATCTATGTATCGCACACACAGACACAACTGTTCTACTGTTGAAATATCTGTGGTTTCATCGGCTAGAACAGTAAAACACCTAGCACTGTTTACCTTACTTACTAGTTTATTTAAAATAAAATCATTGCAAGCTTCAATTATCTCATTTTGTGTTTGAGGGCTCACATATGTTGCATTCAGAGAAGCATATTTTGAATAATTTTCTAGATTTGTGTCCCCACTTCTGGCTTTGAAACGATAAAATGGTCTCTATAATGGGAATAATCCTACTTTGGTTTTCCTCTATCAGTTTCTTTAAGTCAACATGAGCATCTACCAAGTCTTGCTTCTTAGAAGAGACATTTTGAAGTTGACTTGAACGAATAAGGCAAATTTTGTGGTACTATGTAGTTTGCTGCCTGTTAAGTTCTACAACAGCATCTTTCAAATTATTAAATTTCTCTTTCGTGAGTCTACCCAAAAGTTGATGCCCAAATTCAACCTCATGATTACTAAACAAATCATAAAATTTGCAAAACGTGGCATCTTCTCTCTTAGAACATTACAGCCACTTCCAGCGATTTAACCAGCTGTACTGAAAGTTCCGCTTTGTATGCAGAGTTAATCTATAATACAATAGAATTGAGGTGTTAATGAAAACTTGAAACACTGCAGGAGCCGAAAGTACATTGAATAAAATAAACAATAAACACACCTGCTAAAAATTTTGCAGCCTGTAAATTGATTGGGGGTACCCTTAATTTGTAGGCCTAAAAGCTAAGGATCACTATTACATCCATGATTCTTAGGCCTAAGCCTACCCTCACTGGGTCTCTAATGAGATTTCCAATGTCGTTATTGTTCATATTCATAGCTTGTGGCAGTGGTACAGAAGACTTTACTAACGTATTTTCTTCTGGAACTTGTTTAGTGTCGGTAGATTCAGACTCGATGCTAGTGCTACAACATGGATCAATTATTTCTTGTTCTGTAGCTGAGCAGTGAGAACTCTTAGTCTCGGTCATGGAAATTCTGGAATCATTTTAGTTTATATCGTCAGTTTTTAGTCGTTTAGAAAAAATGAGAACAGATCGCACTGCGTTTTACGTTTCTTTTCCATTTGCAATCAATACTATTCTTATCGTAATCCAACTAAACAACACTGTCACTAGTCAGTTAATAACACTGTACGTCTGTACGCACGTCACACGAAATCTCAATCACAATTCACCTCCACAATCACATTACCGCATAGTTGCTGCGTTGTGTTGTGTTCAATGCGAATTTCTACTAGCAACTGGTGGGTCGGGCCTGCCCTGGCCTGGCACAGGCGGGAACAAACAGCAAACAGTTTTTACTTGTAGCCAAAGCTCCGTGCGGCTGTATGAAGAATGATCACGGGAAGCGCAGCGGGAATTTCAAATTCCTCATTGTTATTGTATTGGTACACATCCGGAAATAATTAAACTTAGTTTTTTAAAAAGGTTAAAAGGTAATGTGTTAAGAGAATATGAGTGAAGTATTTTTTTCATTTTTTGTTGTATTTACTTTATTGGATTTTATAATTATTTTTTTGGCCTATGGGACTAGGGGGGAGGGTTTGACCCCAAGTTACCCGTATGTAGCTATGCCACTGATGGTGAAATAACTTAATTAATAAAAAGGTGAACTTTCAGCTTTTGCCTCACACGCCTTTTGTTTGTTTTTTCATATTTTTTTATATCACGTCACCTTACATTGTGCTAACTCGTTTTTTTTCAGGTCCCCCCGACCTCCTCGCGTTCCTGATGTCAAAGCTGACACGAACGACGCCGCGCATGCGCACCAGCAGGCCGAGGTCGGTAGCGGCAGTGATCCCGCGACTCGCGTGTCGGCAGGACCTTCAAGTCGCGAGGAGCCGGCGGGCGTGTTTGTGATCACAGAGCGTGATGCTCCACCGCCGAGGTAAGAGGCGGACAACGTGACGTCCAGTGGCGACGGTAAGACGTCTTACCTCCTCTGCACTGCCATGCTTCACACAGTCAGTCTCGTATTGTCTGATTACCCACTGACCGGAAGGGTCTTCCACGCAAATACTGGCACATTTCCTCTAAATTCTACCGCTCTCGTCCTTACCTCATAAGTGTAAATATGCGGATAGTCCGTGCGAGTGGTAAGACTGGAATATCCAAGATCCTCGCTAGTTGCATAGGCCCACAGCTTCATCCTTACAAACAAACAATATCTAGGAGTTAGGTAAGTTAGTTTGTAAGTCGTGTACTAATACAATTCGTACATTTATATAATACGCGTTAATTGGACCAATCAAAATTAACCAGACCCGCTTTGGTGGCCGCATGGTCTGAGACGCTACTTTATCAGTAGACTAGACTGCTGATGACAGGAAGACCGAGGTTCTAATCTCGGTCAGATGTACTAAGAGTGGTTTTTCCAAAATGGTTATTCACTCTCCAACTACACAAATGTGGGTACACTTCATATATATATATATATATATATATATATAATCTTTCTTATCCCTAAAACCATTCGCGTAATTAGTATATAAGCGTGTCACACGAACGGGTAGGAAGACGCGGTGCTAAAAAAATCGGGAATAAACCACTTACTTTTAAAATATTTATATTTCTTTAAGGAGTCAAGAGAAATGACCAAAATTAATGTTTAGAGTTAACTTTTCTATTCGTCTTAAGATTTATTCCCAGTGTAAATTCTTTAAATAACACTGGCATAGCTGATTTGTGGACAAAAATGTTCTTCTTGTTTTTAAAAGGCTAATTTCAGATATTGATGTTGTTTTCAAAGAGTTTTCAATAGAAATGGCGGTGGGACGTTTGAATCCTCGAATTCCCCAGATCCAAAGGTATTCGAGAGATTCCTAAAATATCTCAAAAATATATCTCGAATACAATTTATGAAAGCCTTGACTTGATATAACATTATTTTAACCAGTTAGTGAAAAGAATTATATATATATTTGTGTATTTGGAGGAATAACAAAATCACAAAAAAAAAACCAATTGTTTTAATATAATTAAATTACCAGACAGACAAGTGTTCTCTTAGTCGTTTATGACGTAATATATATTCTAAAAAAATTTGCCAGTGGCACCAGGTTTTAAACAATTTTTTTAAATTTCCATTCTAAATATTTTTACTTCAAGTAAAAATTGTAAATTTTTAAAGATTTGAGATTCGAAAGAAAATATAAGATTCTGATTCGAGATTCGTATTAAAGAAAATAATATAAGAGTTTAATTTTGAAAAACTTTAATAGTAGTTTTCGTAAACTAAAGCTCTGAACATTGCCCCATATTCATCACAAATACAAATCTGAACAGAAAATATAAAATCAAACTGATAGGATATAATAAAACTAATTAAACTCAACTGTTTTTCACGGAAAAATGTTGTTTATCAGAAGTCGTAAGCAAAGTGTATAGAAAGTGAACGGAAACATTTAAAACTGTGGCGGTGTTAAAATTGAATTAGCTCTCTCCTGTGATGGGGGTGAGAGTTGTGAGAGATATGAACACGTGCTCAAAGGGGGCGTGAGCACGTGCCCCTACTTCCTATACCCCACGGCCACAACGCAATTACTTGTTGTTCTAGATTTTAAAACAAACTTTTTAGCAGCTTTTTTTTTGTGGGACACAAGGGAGTTGCTGGAGGCGTATTAAAAAAAATGTAACGTTTAACACCCAGTTTTTTAGTTTTTATTTGAAGTATTAAACGTTCACTTTATAAACTGACTGATATTCCTGCACGACTTATAAGCTAACTTAGATATAATAGAGACACAACACCCAACCCCCCAGCCGTTAATTCACCGCTGTGTAAGGAGAAACCCATATATTTTTCATGATTAATTTTTCGGCCAGGGTGGAAATCGAACCCTGGTACTCTTAGCTCATCAGGCAGATACGCTACCGACTGACCCTTGACGCGTTTCAGAAAATGAGCTTCGAGTTGAAATTGAATTTTAAAATAATTTTGTAAACCCACAACTCACATTAGTATAGTATTATATTGTTTATAAAGTGTCGTTGAAATATATCATCCAAACTTTGGATGTAATACAATATTACTGACATTAAATGTGTTTTAACTAAACCCGATTCTCAGTATTTTATTTAGATTTGACTCTTTTATTTTATTTTTTTAATAGTTCCCTCGCAGCTGACACTACTTCAAACATGGTCACTTTTCCGTATTCTATTATAAATTCGATATTAAAAATTGCTCGTTGGCACTGAAATGTCCCGTTAATGAGGTAGGGAAGAAAGAGGTAGTTTAGAGGAAGTGCATCCACGTTAGTCTGTGGAGAGAGTGGAAAAATCACAGTGATAAAACATATGTGGTAAACCACCCTAAGTTTACTTGACCATGATTCAAACCATGACCTCCTGTCACCGGACATCAAGTATATTAAGAGACAACCCGTGCCGGTGGACACACGGCCTGAATGTTAAACTAGCTAAGTCTGGTTAGTCAGTGACAGGAAGGTTGAGGTTTGAATCTAGGTCGGGTATACAAAGGGTCCTAAATGATATCCCTTCACGAAAATGTTGTTGCATTCTTACTTGATTATACCCTTCTAATTCGCAACACATTAGAGTAATTAATATGCGTTCTAACCCAAAAAGTATTGGGATGCGATATATTTATGTTTGCGAGACTTACGTTTTAAACTGTGGTATTACCGGCTTGGGTGTCAAACCTATGGTTGCACCAATATTTGTAGACCCTTGACATTTCTAAAATTTACTAGATCTACTTTTATGTATTTATACGCCAATATGTGGCAATGATATCAATTTTGGTAGCTGTAAGAGATAGTAATCAATGTTGGCTTTTTTTGGTGTCTATTAAGTGTCAATATATTACAACCCCTGTGGCCATAACTATAGTGAACTCCTAATTACTCACATCCCACGTTCTTTACACTACATAAAGTCTTGATCTAACGGGGAATCTAGCTATAATCTCTTAAAGATCGTCGGAATTACAAAGACAAATCATTCTCATAGCTGAAATATGCGATTTATTTATTTGTTTATTGTCGACATTATTTTAAATACTTGCATTTATAATTTTTTCTGGCGATTTCAACGTACCCTTTGTCTACCCTTTAAGGTGGCAAGCTTACCTTGCATATTCCCAATATGGTGTAGTTTATAAACTACTACCAGTACTACCTTTCAGGGAAAGTAGAGTGTACATTTTCTGAAAACAAATGTTGTTTCAGTCCATGACAGCCAAATTTACCCAGGACGACAAACAGCTCACAGCGTTGAGAACTGTGACATTTAAGAAACAAAACGAATACTAAATTATTATAAGTTCTAGGTGGAATCGAACCAAGGTCTCCCAGACCTGTAGAAGACTTCGCTAAAAAGGTGGGTCTGCGCTAGAAATAATGGTGTTCACCCCTAGAGCGTATCAACATGTACTCTTTCTCCCTTTTTCTCCTTTTTCATTCTGTTTCTCTTTGCGCTCATCACAGTCTTGGCCCCACTCTTCCGTCCTTACTCCTTGTTGACCTTCTGTCCTTACTCCTAGCTGTTATTAATATATTAGCATAATACCCGTTTAAAAACAACGGCTTCATTTCTGGTCATGTAATGTGTTCCATTGGCATTTGTTAGGCAATGATTGCGAGTTGGAGTCATTTTTTAGTGAACCTCAAAATCTGTGACGTGCATTTTAATTAAATACTCTATAGTACAATATTTTTTCCAAGGGAAGTGTGAAACTGTTCCTCAATTGAAGATTTCATTGTAAACAAAATGTTTTCTATATATATTTTTTTGTTTTTTAGTAAATGCTTCTGTTCCAAAAAAACATTCCGGTCCACCCCTCCCTCCTCTCCCACCATGACCAGCACGTATTCCTACACCCTTTTGAATTAGCGGATATCTTTCGGACAAAATTTCAGCTTCTTAGGACTTTGAGTTTTCGAGATTTTTTCGGCTGGACAGAAGAGCTGGTGATTATTATAGTGGAGATTGCTAATGGTCGTAACTAGAAGAAAAATTGACAAAGTCAACTTTATTGTTTGAACAATTCACAGAGTTTGTAGTAGATCACGTTTTGAGAGTTTTGTGCAAATCTACAGCCCATTACATTTTTCAAAATACATTAACCACTTTTTTATGACATTGGGAACCCTGTCCTAATGGCAGTCATACCTTCGCCAATTCATGTGTATTATATATAGATATATATATATTACATATATTAATGTATATATATATTACATATATATGTAATATATTACATATATATATTAATGTATATATATTACATATATATGTAATATATTACATATATGTTACATATATATATATGTAATATATAAATGTAATATATATTACATATATAAATGTATATATATGTAATATATATATTACATATATAAATGTATATATATGTAATATATATATTACATATATAAATTTATATATATGTAATATATATTACATATATAAATGTATATATATTGAATTTTATATATATAATTCAATCTAGTTATGAAGATCGTGCTTCGGCCAAATGAGTTTAATGTATATCTATTTAGTGTGTGTGTGTACCACGTCTTAAAACCCGCATGTTGACTCTAATAGGGTAAGGACGAGGAAGGTATAATTCAAGAAAATGTACCCTTTCCTCTTTTATTAAGCTCTTCATAAATTTGATGGTAAATGTACATAAATCCACTTCGGTGATCGAATGGTCTAAGGCATCATTCTTGCTCTAGACTAGACTGCTGATGATGGGGAGAGGGAGATCAGGGTTCAAATACTGGTCGGGGGTACTGAGGCTTGGTTTTCTACTCTCCCACTCTCTCTACGAAAATTCTAGTAGGCCTCCTCTAAAATCAACTTTCCTCATCCCCAACAGCGTAATTAGTAACACGTGCGTATAACCCGAACGGATAGTAAGACGCTGTGCTAAAAATAATAGATCACATGCATTTTCTGTGGCTGCGCATAAAAATGTGGTCGATCTCACAACGAGACCAATATACTTCTATTTAAAAACTTTCAACTACAATTTAGTTTCTAAATATGTTCCAATGGAGGTTCGTCAACTTCTCTAGCACGTGGCCGAGCCCCCATTCTGTAATGTTAATGTTGTCCCTTGTATAGAGGCAACACTTCTGGCATTGATGTGTGGCACAAACTCGAGTCACTCAGGTAGTGTGAGTTTAGGTCCTAGACTTCCTTTTGAAGTTGACCGACTGTTATAACAGCCATGTAGCAGGCTTCCATTATTGCACACCAAAACACTACTCTTCACTCAGCGCAGCTGGATGTGCTCTATTCTCACGCAATGCATTCTGGTCGATGTGCAGCAGTAAAATGAACTCAGCTGCTCCAATTTATCTTGCAGCCCACATTATCATTTATATTTAATGAAACAACAGACATATATATATATATATATACTTTTCTCTAGAATTTTGATTCGTTTTAACTACATCTTTACCGGCTTCGGTGGCTACATGGTCTAAGGCGTTACTCTCGTCTTGCAGTAGACTAGAATGCCGATGATGGAGAGATCGAGGTTCAAATCTCATTCAGGTGATTGTTACAAAATAATTTTCCACTTTCCCCCACGCAAATGCGCGTACATTTCCTATAAATATAACCTTATTCATCTACATCTTTATGTGTTTGTATTGTGTTTTTAACACCACGTCTTACTACCCATTCAAATTGTACGTCGTAAATATAGATTGAATATGCTAATGTGTTAGGGATGAGGAAGGTTGAAATTAGATTAAATGTTCCCGAATTTGCAAGGAGGTTGAGTAGAAAACTATTTAGGAAAATCACCCTCAGTAGGCTCAACAGGGATCTGATTCCCGATCTCATTATCGGCAGTCCAGTTTATTGCTAGAGAGACGCCTTAGACCAAGCAACCACCGGAGCGAGTTCATATTTATGTCAAACAGGTTAAATAAGTTTATCCAGTGAGTTGTCCAGTGGTTTGTATTTTTATACAGTCCAATTTTCATCGAAAAGACCTAAAATATACTAACTTTCTGCTATAATATTGCTAATATTCTACTATATTATTATAATAATTATTTTATTACATGTATTGATACTATCTATAAAAAGTGACAACTTCACAGTATCTGATTATAGGCATGACTAGGGGGAAGTAGAGCTATTAACTTTTCTAGCTGCCGGATTTGGCCGTTACTACACCTAATTTCATAGCTGAGGGAACTGCACTTCTTATGGAGAAAAGAGTTATCTTCGCTCTCTCTCTGTTACCGGTTGCCAAACCTTCTAGCTTTCTGTTTTTGGGAAGTGAGAGGGGAGGGCTTACTTGGAAATCTCACATTGTAAACAATGTGGCATGGGGAAGTTGGGGGGTTCAATTTACAGGCAAAAACATTTCCTATCGGTGTACAGCCTTTTCTAGAAACATTAACTATTTCTACAAAGATTGAAGTTTATTAACGTTTCTCTATTCCACAAGTAATTATGCTTAAACTATTTTGTGTATAAAGCTTTTTCCTTCATAATTAATATACAAACAAATATATTACAACATGCATTTTACACTAAATGCTATAAATTACATTCCTACTTGTTCTTAATCAGAAAATTAGGAAGGTCACTAGCAATATCAATCAAAGCTTTAATTTTCTTTAGGGTAGGTAGTTCATTGTTACGGTTAATTGAATGAACCTTTCTGCAAATTGCTGCTTGAGTAAAAGTGTCATATTTATCCATACGCCTCATTTGAGTGCAGTTATTTCCTTTTTTGATTGGTGTCAGTAACTTTCCGTTAGTTTTGAATTATTGTTTAATAGAGATTACTAACTTATAAGACACACCGGTAGCTTCTGCGGTCTGCATTGCCACTTGATTTACTGAACAAGTTCCATCTTAAGAAATAGGTGTAGACTCTTAACACCATTGCTCTTTCTTTACTACTTAAGAGGAATGTAAGTAGTTGGTGGGGTGACCTGTAACAGGCCAGGATAGGTGGAAATTGATCACGTGACCACGCCTCCTGCTCTCTGATTGGCT
>CABFOV010008368.1:0-23844 GCA_902141375.1 Timema poppense
TGGACCTTAAAGAACCATACGAAACCAACTACGGTTTTCCTTGGTTTACTATGGTATGTTCCTGTGCTTTTCCACCAGGGTTGCTTTAAGATAATAACTAATACCTAGAAGTTAAATACACAAATGCCTTTAAGTGAAACGCAATAAATATAGTGTTGAGCAGCAACAAATAGAAAATGACCTATCTTTGGACCAAATTCGAAGACTTAGATACAAGTGCCCTGAGCTCAATATTAGGTAATTTAATTAAACTAATCCCACATACAATGCTATAAGTTAACGATACCAAAAGAAGGGACGGGTGGTAAGCCCGAGACACAAGGTTAGCCATAGGGTGGCCAGAATATATAGTAGTTGTAATGAACCACGAAAAAAGCAAAACATCACAATGTTAATGTTTAAAAGAATTTAAGTTCAAATCAATAATTTTGACGAAGATAACCCCCCATTACGCCGAAAATGAATTTTAAATACTAAATAATAGATCCCGGCCTTAAGTTTCCGCCCTCACCTTGGTCAGTCGGTGGTTCAATGAGTGACCATTGAAAACAAACGTCCCAATATATACCCATAGTTGTATTCACAGAGAGAGAATGGGCAAGGTATAGGAGGGGTAAGAGAAAATAACACAAACACAACAAGCAATGAAGGAACTGGTAACTCGTAGAAGGAACCAGAACATCCCATTGGCGGAAATCTTAACTCAACGCGGCCACGTGGAACTTCATTCTTTTGTTTCCGGCTAGGCGTGGATCTATTCCCGAGCAGTCAGTCGAAAGAAAGCTCCACTTAGTCAGTTGAGTAGCGTGTCAGAGAGCGAAGGTCAGTCCACGTGCTCTAGTGCTGGAGTTCATCAAGGGGGTTTGGTGAGTGTTGCCCCACTTGAATTAGCGTGAACTTGTAACTCGTTACAGATATTTCTCTAGATTTTAATATTGAAATTTCTGAGCCGATAAAAATGTATGAAGATAATTCTGATGCGATAAATATAGCTAAGTATGGTAATTTAACAAAAATAATAATCAAAGTATATAGAGACACATTAACATTTTGTAAACGAGAGTTATGTTAAAGCAGATATTGATATTGTTCAAATAGATTCTGATAAAAAAGTGGCTGATATTTTTATTAAGCTATTAGGTCGAAATAAGTTTGAAAAATTCAGATATATAATGAATGTGATATAAATTAGTTTATGATTAAAGTTAAACTGTAATATAAATTTAAGTAGGCGTGTTGAAGTATAGGTAAATTTATATTACAGCGAATAAAAATGTAGTGACATTTGTGGTGCGCAGCTGTGTGCTCAATGGAAGTGATCATGTACACATCAGTTGTTTCGTCAATATGTTTCGGGTGGTTCTTTCATTTATCTTTATAATGATTTATTTATTAGTGTTTGCCTAGTAGTGAATTTTTCGTGTATAGTTAGTTAATTTAATATGTTTACCACTCGAATATCTGTTCAAAGTCCTAAAAAAAACCCTTTAGTAGGCTTCTATTATACGTATTGTGATCCTAACACTTGAACATTTTGAAAACTCGTTAGTGTAAATTTGGTTTGATGTTAGATCGTTATGAACATATCAAATCTTACAGTGCACAAAAAAACTTTAAAATGTTTATAGGTTAATAATGACTAGTATAATTTAATATTTTTATATTAAACTACAATAAACATTTGTTGAATAGTTTTGTATAATTTAATAATAAGGGTTGATAGAATTTATTTCAATTTTCGTTTATTTTATATATTTGTGGTGCTAAATAGAAAGGTAACTAAAATGTCAAGAACTTCAAAACACATTGAATGTTGCCAGTGTTGATACAAAATAAACGTCAAAACATCCATTTCATTAGATTGAATCATTATTTCACACTTTCATCAAAAGTTAAAAGGAGGTCTACTTTTCTTAATTGTTAACTATCATTATTGAAAAATTAAAACAAAAAGAACCGTGTGCACACATATTCCCCAAAAGAGTTTATTCTTTCATTTTTATTTAATTAATGCAAGTATTTATTTATAGACATTGTAAGATTTCTCAAAAATGGAAAAGACAGAAAGGTGGAAAGGAGAACAAACCAATCCATTTTTTGGACTATTACAGAGTTTGAATGTTTGTGGAATATAAGTAGTGATGAGTGATTTATTTAAAATAAAACAGCGCGTGGTGCCATTTTAATAAATTAAACAGTAGTCGATTATTCTCAACATGATATATATGATTAATTACACGTGTAAACAGATTTATTTAATTTATTTTTTCATTAAAACTGTTCCATTTGAAGTGATTGCGTTTTCTATGGAAGTGATTAACTGAAAATGACACGTGAGAACACGGCTTTAAGCGCTGATTAGTGTACTGGGGACGTCACATGCTCAGCCAATCATTTCTTTCTCTAACTGGTGCTACCTTCTATTCTCATTACATTGGGTCAAACCAGCTCGTTGACTCGAGCCAGCTCACATAAGCTCTTTTACTCAAATGAGTCGTTCATATGAGTCATATTGTTCACCACATGGCTGGCTCGCTCCCAATCACCTCTCCCCTTCCCTAACTGAACAAGCAACCGCTAAATAGTTCTCACAATTTACGTTCTGATCTTGCAAATCTGTCTTTTCTAGTGATGGGTCACTCGTGAGCGAGTCATTCAAATTAAACTACTCTTGAATGAGAGCCGTGAACGAAACGACTCTCGCTTCGCGAGCAGGTCATTCTCGCCACCATAATTCACGATTTTTTCGCTCTCGTTCGTCCATTCGCTCTGGAAAGAGACAGAAGTGTTTTTCATTCACGACTCTTCTGTCGTTCTTCGTTCACTACTAAGAAAAAAATCAACTATAAATGCTTATTATCGTTACTAGATAGTAGTACTGCCTATAATATTAAACTGTTTTTCTTAACATCACTTAGACATAATTATGTGAATTAGACACTAAAGGCTATATGCTAAGGTCATTTATTATAAGTAATATGAATAAGTAATAAAATTAAAGAATCAAACACAATAAGATTAAGAAAATTACACATAAAGCTTAATTCGTTCATAAGTTGAAAGGAAAAGGACAGATTTGCACGCTCGGAACAGGAATTGGGAGAACTAGTTAGCGCTCACTCATCAAGTTTAGGATTTGGAAGGGATTGGGAGCGAACCAGCCATGAGGTGAAAGATATGACTCATATGAAAAAATTAAATACTCTTTTTAGTGAGCGAGCTTATACGAGCTGTTTCGACCCATCACTACTCCCTTCCCTTTCAACTTCTAAACGAATTAAGAATTATGTGTAATTTACCCGAAGCCTATTGCGTTTGATTCTTTAATTTTATTACTTACGCACATTACTTATGATAACTAACCGGAGCATATAGCCTTTAGTGTCTATTCACAGAATTATGTCAATTGATGTTAAGAAAAATATTGTAGGCAGTGCTGCAATCTAGTAACGATAGTAGGCATCTATAGTTGTTTTTTTTCCATAGTAACGAACGAAGAATGACAAACACTCCTGACTATCCAGAACGAATGAACGAGTGCGAAAAAAAAGAGTCGGAATGACAAAAACTCCTGACACTTTCCAGAACGAGTGAACGAGAGCGAAAAGAGAGTCGTGAATGACAACTTTCTAAGAAGAGCGGTTGGAAATACTGCAGAAGCGATGCGTTGATCGCCAAGACTAGCTAAATCAAACCGAACATTGAACGAAAACACAAAGCGAGTGGGCAGTGATAATGATATCGTATGAGTGAAAAGAAGAGATGTAAAGAAACATCAAACTAATGCACGATGTCCCCCGTAAAAGGCCATATTGAAACAAAGTAATGATCAGGGGGAAAAGGGTATCGGTGCCTGATGCATCCTTGTGGTAGGACCTAGTATTTAGGGTAATAGGCCTATTTTATTTCATCGATTTAAGTTCTTACAACTGACGTGCATACGTTTATTTTGTACAAATATAATATAAATGTGTAGTAGTGATGGGTTGCTAGTGAGCGAGTCATTCAAATTGAACGACTCTTGAACGAATGACTCTCGCTTCGCGAGCAATTCATTCATGCCACCATTACTCACGACTTTTTCGCTCTCGTACATCCGCTCTGGCAAGAGTCAGAAGTGTTTGTCATTCACGACTCTTCTGTCGTTCTTAGTTCACTACTAAGAAAAAAATCAACTATAAATGCTTATTATCGTTACTAGATAGCAGCACTGCCTACAATATTAAACTAACAATTTTTCTCGACATCACTTAGACATAATTCTGTGAATTAGACACTAAAGGTTATATGCTAAGATTAATTATTATAAGTAATATGAGTAAGTAATAGAATTAAAGAATCAAACACAATAGGATTCGGATAAATTACACATAAAACTTAATTCGTTCATAAGTTGAAAGGAAAGAGACAGATTTGCACGCTCGGAACGGGAATTGGGAGAACTAGTTAGCGCTCGCTCATCAAGTTTATGATTTTGAAGGGCTGAAGGGATTGGGAGCGAGCCAGCAATGCAGTAAACGATATGACTCATATGAACGACTCTTTTAAGTGAGCGAGTTTATGTATGATAGCTCGCGTCAACGAGCTGGTTCGACCCATCACTAAAGTGTAGTAAAAACTGTTGGCCTATTAGTCAATGTATCAACGCGTGATGTAGTGTTTAATGGCGGCGTGGACCACTAGCTCGCGAAGCGAGAGTTGTTCGTTCACAGCTGTTTGTTGCCTCGCGCGTATGCTTTCGTTCTCTTTTGTACGGGCATAGTTTCTTGCTTGTAATATGTATTAATGTTTATTTCTGGTTATTAATAAACATATCAAACTGATAATTAGTTATTCTCATTTGGTCTACAACCTCTGAACATACACTTTTTCTCTTTTTAATTCAACAGCTCTTTTTCTTTATCTTCAGATATAATACGCGATATTGGTTGATATGTTGTAACGCTATTTGCCACCTTAACACGTATTTCCCTATATTTTTCTAATTTTTGTAAATAATTTCCAATTTATTTTCGTTTGAAATTATGAACTTCAAAGTTCGGCCGCAGTCTGTGTTGCCGGCCTGACAAATAATACTATTTACACCCATTCAAAAAATAAAAGGACACAAGTAAGAACGTCTAACATTGTTTTAAATAATTTAAATAAGGAATTTTGACCTAAGGAAGCACACTTACCTTTTATTAAACATATTACTTATCCTTCTAAGACGTTTGTTGACTTTTATTTATTTTCAATGTCGGCCATGATTTATTTCAAGGCTCGCGCACTGCGCAGATTTGGTAAACAAGGAATGGTGGGTCTCGTAATAGTAAAAGAAGAAAAAAGACTTTATGTAAATTCCTCCAAACTAGCGCGCATTTCAATTCTGAAAGATATAAACATTTTAATTCTTTTAAGAAAAAATTGTTCATATTCATTGCATATATTTCAATCTTTATATTAAATTTGCATTTTATTTTATATTCATATCTAGTCCATAGCCAACATTTTATCTTTTGTTTTAATATATTAGTTTTCTCTTTGGACTTTGAATAAAATAGAATGTTTTTAAATTTAATTCTTGGAACACTTTCTGAAGATGAGGGTCTTCTTCCTCGGTGTTAATTTAATATGGAGCAAAATCTGTGTAGCTCCTAACTAAATTTATTTTAAAGTGGAACAATTGTTTGAAAGTAAAGTGCAAGTACACAAATA
This sequence comes from Timema poppense, assembly GCA_902141375.1. Taxonomy (NCBI): domain Eukaryota; kingdom Metazoa; phylum Arthropoda; class Insecta; order Phasmatodea; family Timematidae; genus Timema; species Timema poppense. The sequence continues at coordinate 5,698 of CABFOV010008368.1, forward strand.
GAAAGTTAAGTGTATGGGCAAGAACTAGAGATGGTTTATTCCGTTAAATTGTGGACGAGTTTGCATTAATAAAAGGAAACAAAATTTCAGAAATTTGTGCTGTTTCAACATGGACAAATCAATTGTTGAGATCAAGCCAAATCTTCAACTTTAAATATATATTTTTCTCTATTATCAAGAAACTGGATGTATGTAAAAACTTACAGAAAAAGACTAAATATATTCACTCTCTTTATCTATTCCGGAGAATTACTATATTTTTTATGTCTAAATATTAATTATATTGATTTTTTTCTTCTCTTTACTCAACAATGCTACTTTTTTTGTCTTACTTAAAACTATAATTATATTATATAAGTTCAACCTATATTATTTTTCCTTTACTCTAGTACAGTAGCCCCATGACTTCTTTGGTGCTGACTGACAGCTCACAGACAACATCTCGAAAACTTCAGGCCCAGGTATCCAAATAAAATTGATCATTGGCTGTTTCGATCTGTGTTAGGCTACAATTGAGCCCATTTTTCATTCTTAGCTCAAATATTAGTTTGACCATGGCTAATTGTCGAGAATTAACATCTACAATGATGATCATGACACATTTTAAAATCTCCTAGCCATAAAAGATATTGATAAATGATAACATTTTGATGAGTATGAAGAGGAAAATGCCCAATGCACTCGTATAATTCGAACATTAACCTATGGGTGAAATGTGAGTTTAGTTCGGTAGTTTCCAAACTTTTGCCGGGTTTGACATCAATTGTTGTCTTTGAGACCATCGCGACCCCTTGCTGGCCTACAAATATTAAAATCTTGGTTTTTAAATTATAATTTTATTTTAATCTTTCTAATCAGGGCTATCTGTATTTTAGCACAGCATCTTACTAGGTACCTGTTTTAGCTATAAACATGTGTACCAATTTCACTAATGTGTTAGGGATAAAGAAGGTTAAATTTAGATTAAGTGTACCCGAAGTTTCAAGGAGGGAGAGTGGAAAATTATTTAGAGTAAAACAATCCTAGAACCCTCAGTCAGAATATGAATCCTGACCTCCTCAGTTAAACCAAATTAGCGTGCTGATAAGCCCACTTGTTTGATTTAATTCAGATGAACTATATAATGCTATGTTATTTATATGAATGTGACTAAGATGTTTCTAAAGTGAATCAATGAGCCCAGTGGGTATTTTGAAAGCTATGATAGCAGAGCCACTCGTCTAAACACGAGACTACTACAGCAAACCAAGTCAGCAAACAACTGCCTGAGTTAAGTAACCAAAAGAAACCTAATCAGTAACTAAACTGTTCATAATGTGTGTTAATTTTGCACATTCCTATAGTAATTATTACTTTAAAAAGTAAACATAACACTATAGACCTAATCTCAACAAGCAATGTGCAACCCGAAAAATGCCATGACCCCGAATTGGGTCGCGACTCCCATGTTGTAAACCATTGGTCTAGTCCTAGTGCCTTAGTTCATTTAGCCATCAGCACGAGAAATGGTTGTATTTGAATCTCTATCACTGATAAGCTGACCTGTCAGTCTTACTGAGTTGCGAGTGGAATTTGCAACCTCCTGACAAAGCCATTCTAATCTGCGAAAGAGGGAAAGGGTAGCCATGGAGGTGGTAAGAACTGTCAGACAAGGCCATAGATTTCACGCTTGAGTGAGTTAAGTTAAGATGCAACTCACTTTATAAAATCCCTTCGAATTAGCCAAGTAGGTAATGTCATTAAGTAAACTACCCTTAATTCCAATTAGATATCATGTTTCAGCCTGTCTATGAAATGGTTTAGGCTCTTTGGAGAGATTCAAACACACAGACAGGTGGCATCATAAAATTAACTTTTTCGGTTTTGGGGGGGTCATGAAACGTGGATATTTATAAAAATTTCAAGTATTTTTTTTATGTTAACAATACTTTCTCTACCTGAGGGTTGCAAGAAAGTAAAAATTATTTCCACAAATTAAATAAAAAGTTGTTTTCAACATATTAATCAATTTTGACTAGCAATACCATTATTATTTTGGAAGTTAGGAAAATAATACAGTTGGTAAATGCACACTATTGCTCAGCTAGTAAGTTATTGACATATTGCCAGCTTTCCAGGAATGTAAAACTCAGATTATACAAAACAATAATTTTACCGGTTGCTCTCTATGGTTGTGTAACATGGTCTCTTACCTTACGTGTCGAAAACAAATCTAAAGTGTTCTAAAACAAGGTGGTTAGGAAGATCCAAAAGGATTTGAGGCTACTGGGGAGTTGAGGTTACATAATGAAGAATTACATATCCTGTACTTATCACAATAAATTTTTAGAATAATCAAAGTCTCATAGATATTACCATGGGCATGACGTGCAACATGAATGGGAGATTCTAGAACCGTGTTCAGGCTATTGACTGGCAACCCTATGTGGAAGACCTAAACGCAGATGGCAGGATAACATTAGAGTGGACCTGAAAGAGATAGGGTGTAATGAGGTGCATTGGATAGAACTAGTTCAAGATAGGAATAGGGTTTAATGAGTTGGACTGGATAGAACTAGCTCAAGATATGGATAGGGTGTGATGAGGTGCACTGGATAGAACTAGCACAAGATAGATATAGGATGTAATGAGGTGAACTGGATATAACTAGCTCAAGATAGGGATAGGGTGTAGTGAGGAAAACTATAGAACTAGCTCACGATGGAGATAGCCTAGGTGGCGTAGTTTTGTAAGGGCGGCAATGAATTTTTGAGTTCCTAATGCCATAGAGCAAGTAAATGAATACTCCTCCTCGTCATTTCCCAAATTCTCAATTTGAAATTTTAAGACTTGTTTGGTTATCTTAAATGATCTAATTGCCTATCAAATTTCAACTTCACCACATCAAAAATAGTGTTCTACATTAAGTTCTTGAAATTTCATAATGTTCAGACGTCATTCAGATATTTAGGAATGTCCATCAACATACATGCAGAGTTTCAATTTTATACCTAACCAAAAATTGTTTTTCTATTAGCTTGGGAAATTTTCAGGGGTTCTTCCCTCACCATTTTCCCCTGATACATTTTAAAATTTAAGAAATAAGGATTTTATAGGTTTTGTAATGGTCCTTATACCTGCCTGACAAATGCCAATTGTCTAACATTGTGAGAAGTATGGTTTATTCTTATAGTTTTGAAAATTTTAGCCTCATCACTACCTCTCTACCTCATTTCTCTAACTCCCAGTTAGAATCTCAAATGTTAACATTTATTTGGAAATCTGGAGTTGTACTTCTACCTGCCTTCTAAATTTAGATTTTCTATCATACTTAAAAGTTGTGTACACGCCTCTCCCCCCTTATTTCTTGAAGTCCCATTTAAACTTTGAAAATGTACAGACTTTTATTATAATTATTTGGAATGGTATCTTTACTCACCTGCTGAATATCAGTTTTCTACCACATTGGGAAGTAGTGGCTTCTAACAGTGTTGTAAATGTAGAACCCCTCCAAAACCTTTTTTCCTTTACATTTTGAGAAGTTTCAAATTCTAAGCTAAATTTGGTTATTTGGAGTTTTCAGTTTATTCTGACTATAGATCTCAATTTCCTAGAATTCCATTTTAAAATTTAAAATCACCATTTTTTATTTGGGGTGGTCCTTATACTTGCTTAGTGGATTTAAGTTTTCTACCACACCACAGAAGTGTATAAGTTTTGGAAATGTTAAGCCCCCGCCTTCTCCCCCTCAATCCCTCGTCACCATTTAAGCTCCCTGTTATAAATTTGAGATTTTAAGGTTTATTTGGCTATTTTGGGGGTTACTTATACCTGCCTGTCAAATTTAAAAAACTCCTATCACAACTAAAAGTTTCAAAGACATTGTATAATCCCTTTTCTTTATTTCCTGAAGTCCCATTTAAAATTTAAAATGTTCAGAGTTTCAGGTTTATACTACACTGAAAATTAGTTGTCTATTATTTTTGGAAAATGTAAACCCCTAACCCGATTTTTCTGCCTACAATTAAGAAATTTCAAATTTTAGGACATATTTGGCTATCAGTTATCTAGGGTTGTCCTACCAGACTAACATGTTTTAAATTTTCTACCACAATGATAAATAGTAATTTATTTTAGTTTAGGAAGTTTTGATCCCCCACCCTCTTTTCTCCCAATATACCTTGGGACCCATTTTGTGATTGCCATACATAAAAATGTCAGATTCTTAATCTGGGACTCAAATAACTTCCAGATATTAAATTTCATTGAGTTTGGAGGACCTGAGATTTCCCACCCCTTTCTGCAGCCTTGGGGAGTTACATTGGAAACACCCTCGAAGAACTTTAACCAAATTTAGAAAAAACAACAACTTTATTTTAAATTTCAAAGCTCAATTTCTGCTGGTTCTAAAGATACATTAGTGAATTTAAAAAACTTTCAACCCCTTTTTTTCCTTTAAGAGGTCGAATTTAGGAAAATATCGTCATATTTATTGCCTAGGGCCTAAAATTAATATTCACCCAAAATTTAAAGTTTCCAGGTTCAGAGGTTGTGGAAATAGGACGATGAGCATTTTATTTATATAGATACATTTGTGTGTTAGCTGAAACATATTTGACAAATTGGGCTCAATTTACTCACGCCTCTCATTAAGAGTACAGAGAAATGTGATACTAAGTTTTTTAATTTGGGGCCACATAAAACGTCAAGAGAATATCATAATCTCGAGAGCAAAATGTTTATAGTCAAGGTAGTCAAGGGCGGGGGGGAATTTTGGGTGTTCAACCCCCCTCCCTACTCCGCCTGAAATATTATGAACAAAATATATATGGTTTTATTTATGGTTCAAACACTATCAAAATTAAGGTACAAATACAAATAAGGGGGTTGTGTTACCACATAAAACACTTCAGAGAGCTTCTGGAGGTGTTAAATATTTTTTTTTAATGTCTAGCCTTCAGCAGTTATGGTGTTATGTTGCCATAGAAATCCACTTCAGATAGCTTCTTGAACTGTTTATCATTTAGAATTTTTTCTAGCCTCCGGCATTTAGGGAATTAGCCCACCCAACCCCCTCTGAAATTATTGGCTGGCTATGGTCTTGACTAATACACTACTTTCTTCAAATATTAAAGTAAAAAAAGAATAGTTTATTTTACTAATGTCAGAAGGCAAACTGTCTTCAAAACAAATGAAAGACAAGAATCTTCAGGTAAAATAATTTGTTCACTTTGACTTGACATCCTCACCCCCTTCCCCTTGCCCTCTAACCAATAATCCTCACTCTTTCTCTCTCTACCAGTTCTGCACTAATCTCGTGGGTTGGAGAGTTTTTTAGAACAATAAGGTCCTATCCACCAGTTCTAATTTTACTTCAAATCTAGATGCAATTCCAAACCTCTCCAAAGGTAAACCTCACTCTTAATACATTACTTTTCATGTAAGGAAAAGACATCAAATTTTCGAAACAAAATAAAATTGATCAAATAGAATAAAGCTTAAAGCTATGTTGAGATTAAATTTATATCTGAAAAGGTGCAACTATTAGTGCTTTAACAAAAGTTGTTTCGCAATGTGTATCCACGTTTTAAATTTGGTCTAGGATTGACCCCCATTAAACACATGGAACAATGACTGACGTGCTATTGGGTAGATTTTTGTTTTGTGTAAGAAAGTGGTATGTAAAATATCACAGCAAAAATAAACTACTTCCAATTATTTGAGGATATGTTGAGATGTTTTTTTTTTCTACTGGAAAGATAAATATGATTATCTATTCTCAAGCAAAGATCATGAGATTGATAAGGGTCAATACAGAATTGGGTTTAATACCCTTATAATGACCAATCAATAAAAAGATACTCGGTTTGTGATAAATCATCATGACTTCCATATTAAAATTCAGTCATGGTCTCTACAAGTCTAGATCTGGAGGTGAGAGGGAAGCTATTCTAATTCTAACCCACCCCTTATTGCCCCCAAAGATATTATGACGCTGGATCAAGATGCTAGTAAACATCAAAACATCCATTATGACAAAGGATGCCTGCAACAAGGCTTATGTCGATACAGTGGATAGTATACATAGTAACAAATTGATAATTGTGCTCAACATTATCAAGGATATTTTTAGAAAGCAGGCATATTCACTGATTAAGAGTATGGAGAATAATCGGACTATGTATGCAAACTTTAAAGGTGTAATAGAAAAGGACTGGTTGAGGTATTAAAGGTGTCTCTCTAGCAGAAGGATAGTCTTGGTAAAGCTAATAAGGTTCTGGATTCATTAACCCCAAAGTTGGTAAGGCTGGAAGTTGTTTCGCTTACAGCACACCTTTTATGCCGACTTCTATGAATGATGAAGAGGTATAAACTATAAATTCACGCTCGTTCCAAAATAACTTACAGAGTACATTATGATGGTAACATAGCCATGCTCTGGATTTGTATCCTGTTTGACCAAAGTGACGGCACTGTACTTCTCAATAATATCATGGTTTCTTCGACCCACAGAATTTTGGAATTACTTTTCAGAAAAAAAACCCTTCAATCTAACAAAAGAGGATCTTAAAGCCTACAAATCTATGCTTGAATAAATGAACCCACATCGGTTCAGAAACCATCCCTATGCACAATTTTCAAGTTGAGCGTCAAACCAAGTAATTACGCACCATCAAACCAATGTTTTACGAGGAAGATAAGCTCGAGGGAGGTCTATACAAAACAAAGAGAAAGAGGGAGTGATTATACCTATTGGGATGATCGTCACGACTTGGTTAACCGATTTCGTCTCTTTGCACTCATCTAAATGAGCGGATCATTCTGTGCTTAGCATTATGATTGCTTCAATTGTTGAAGAATTAAGCAAACCGGGATCATTCTGAAAAAGTGTTTATTTCATTCCTAATATTCCCATAATCATCTCTGTATAGTGGGAGTTTGCATGCAAACTTCATTGTCCTGCAATATGTTTTGATGGTTCAAATCCTATAACCTTCCCACCTCAAAAACCAAGAAATATTCAGGCTGCCATTACCTCCCTTATCCCCCTTCCCCAATCGACCACTTTCTACAACCAACACTATATGAATGACTCACTACCTTATCATAGCTAGCGCAGCAGCAAGGGTGGAGACAATAAAATATTCCAAGTCACCCAGTAGAACAAATTCAAGCACCTCTGGAATCTCAGCTCGCACCCAGGCCAGTCGACAGAGGCAACTCCAACTCGCAGCTCAGGCTTCGCACTTTCCCACCAAACTGACCTTCCCTCACCCTAATCAGCTTCAGATCCTTTCTCCACATATTCAATATTACCTAGATACCTACAACACTGTACTACTTGAATCTGATCCCTGAAAACCCACATTTCGTTCCTCCAAGATCCTAAGCTTCAGAAGAGTCTCCTATCATTTGGGCTAGAAACTTACCCCTTCCCTTGAAGTTGCACCATTTGTTTCAACAAGGTGACCCTTACTCCCACTCTGACGATCGTTTGGGAATGGTCATAGCCCGTACAGCTGATAGAAAAACCCGTAAGATGTTTGGCTCCTCCCCTCCTCTCAGGACTAGACTATCAACTGGTATGCAGAAGTGAGATTAATCGAGAAGAAATAAATCTTACAAGCTTCAACCCATACCAAGTCAATTTAGCCAATTATCACCCTACATCATCCGTGTTCTAAACTGTAAGACTGTTAAATCTAAGAGTTAGATGCTGAATAACAAAGATGACACCCAATGTGAGCCCGATATAATAATAAAATAAACTGAGCAGTAAGCCGACAGAACCGAGCTATAACAATTAGATTACCCAGTTCCTCCATAGATCTCTTACAGCAAATTCTCAGAAATCATTTTGCAGTAAGCCTCTTTCTTAAATTTTCTGGCCAATTTATAAAACATTGTTTTGTGTGCCTTCTTACCAACATGAGTCCTTTCCATTCACGGACGACTTTGTACATCACAATATTATGTGGTCCACAATACCTCGATCACCAATATCTCTCACCAAATTGTGTGGCTTTCTTTCCCTCCTTTTGTGCTAATATTGCTTCAACTGGCCAGTCTCCTCACACCAATGGTAGAGTACAGATCCACTTCTATTATCTCTTGGACCCCCGGCAAATGATTAATTTCTGAGTAACAATTTATTTATAGATCAGAACAAAAAAATTACATTTGATTTTACTGTATTTATTCTTTACAACCTTACTTCTGTAGAAAAAATACAAGTCATAGACCCTTCCTTCACTCAGCAAATGTTTGGGGTTTTCAACAATTTTTTTTTAAATATATACTCATCCACAAGCAATTTGTAGTGGTCCTGTCCCATACATTTTTTAAAGTTTGGATGCCCCTATTAGCTATTTAAAGGTATCCTCACCCATTTTTGTTGTTGAAATTTTTGAGTTTGTTTTTAATAGTATTATATCCATGAATATAAGAGGGGTGAAATCAATCTAGAGAAAGGCAAATTTATTTCAGAGGGAGGAGCAAGTCCTTCTTACAAACATTGGACTGAATGTATTGTTGTATTATAGATGTCCACAAATGATTTTATAGGGAAAATATAGTATAATTTTGGTAGGAAGAGCGATATCTGTTAGTTCTTTGAGTTACTAAAACACATTTAATATATTTATACATCAAGTCATGTTATCTGCAGATGTCACTTTTGGAAGATATCAATACCTATAAAATAGCATAAATAATAGAGTAAAACGTTATCAAAGTTGGCTGTCAAATAATATTTTTAATTTTCTATATCATTCTTCTAACTACAATCAGGGTATATCATAATCTATATAATAACCCAACAGCCATATTACAATTTGCATGAAAAGTAACTTCTTTATCCAATCTGGTATGATGATTAGCATTTCAACGAGATGTACCACAATCAAGCTGATATTCAGGTGGTACATAAATTACTTGACTTTGACTGGAGGTGCCTCATCAGAAATATTTCTGAATTCTCCAGGTTTTACAACTCCAGATACAAACTTCCTGGTACCAGCGATGGATTCCTATAGGAGAAAAAAAAAATTAACAATGAAACTAAGTAAAGTATTGCATGAATATATTACTAACAAGAAATTGATAGGGCTTACTGGTAGTTATTTGTTACATTTTAATAAAAATGAATCAAAAATTGCCCCAAATATTTTCCATGTTTAATTATTAAAATATAGATAGTAATCTTAGACCAATGAGTGAAACAAAATTAAGATTATAGCCATTTACAAAAGTGTACATATAACTGTGTTAAACTAGTATTCATAAAATATATATAAAAATAACTTTTTTAAAGTTTACAGGGCTATGCTCAGCTGGGTGGGGGAAATATGAAGGGAGGTGACAAAAAAAAAAGAGTAGGAGAAGTTATTTTGTTAACAGCCATGCTCTCCAATCAATAAAGAAACCAACGTCTAGAATATGTACACACATAAACATAAACTATGAATTATTATTTTAAAACGAAGATTAAGCTTGATAATTTTCTTTTTCTGGTACTCGTTAATGGTCGAGTCCTAATCTAGTTTTGATATGGATTTATTTAATTATAGCACACATAATTATGCTTTATAGTGACAGGATTAATTATTTTTAATAAGAGCAGGAAATTGATTTTACATCATTTTTAACCATTTGTAAGAGTATAATTATTTTAAGATTTATTCTGGCAGGAGGTAAGCCCATGCTTTTACATTTCCTTGGAAGTCAAGAGTATTGGGTTGCCTTCCTGCTGAGAATAGCATATAGCTCATATAGCTTCATCTTGTTGACGAGCGAGCACGGTGCAGCCAATGGACCTTTGGACTGGTGTGAATCGAGATCAGCATGTTTGTTTGTGAGAAGAACACATGGTTTTGACTGTGGGAAGCCATGCTGGATGTATGGTGGTAGGGTTGCCATTCCCCACGAACCATCCATCCCAACCCCTACGGCTCGGGGTCCATCCTAACCATGTAACCTCATAGGGTGCTTCGGTAGTCTAGTAGTTAGGGTTGGCTACCGGGCACCCAAAATAAATAGGGACGTTATAAAGTGGTGTCAGAAGTGGGATATTATAAAGTGGTGTCAATAGTGAGGATCGGGACTTTGCAAGTGTGTCCAAGGTTAAAAGCTACCAGGCACCCAAAATAAATAGGGGCATTATACATTCTTCTTTATCAATTGGAAATAGTTTTAATAAAATTTTAACAATATATTTGGTAAAATAATAATATAGGACCACACAAATGTGTCAAATGTATACATTGAATTTTAAGACCAGAATTGCCTTATATTCAAAAGGTATAGCCAGCCCCTTCCTCCAAAAAATGTATTGGTGCACCATTGGTCCCTTAAAATATTAACTAAATGTTTCCGCGAATGAACTTAACTCTCCTCTTGTGGACTGTTTGCCATAGTTTGTTTAAAACAAACAACCGAATGACAAAGTATTCTTAGCCCCAATCCTAAAATAAAGGATGGTTTGATTTTTTCAAAACCTCATGTCAGCATAATTTTCACATTTAAGGTGGTTAGGAGAAAAGAAGGGAGTAACCACTCCTGCTGCTGAGCAAGTACTCATTCAAAAAACGAAGTAAATGGCAATACAGCATGGATGGGACAACTTTGACAATGAAGTGACAACCTAATAATTCTTACAACTAAATAATGTGTTTGACAACCTTCATTTGTAATTAGTTTAAATTTCTTAATGATATTGTGGAATAATTCAAATTGGAATTGAAAGTATTTATTTACAACCGTCATGGGTATGGAAAAATTGCCATCAAGCAATCAATCAACTAAACCATGTTTGTAAACTCCATCGGCATTCAATTATTGCCAAACAGTTAATGCATCACCTAGTGGGATGATATATCTCTAGTATAAGGACAATGCATCACCAAGTTGCATTCCTAGTAGTGTTTGTTGCATTTTCAGTAAAGGTTATTCATACATAAGATTTAGGATACAAACTATCATTTACATCATTTCAATGCTTAGATGACCATATCATTTTATAGTTGATGTTTATTTATATTTAAGAATGTTTAACAATGAAGTGGCCCAGTGGTTAAATAATTGTATAGTAATGAAATTGATAAAAATCAAGATAATGGAATAATAAACTAATAAGTATAAATTTAACCAAGAAATCTCAAAAGAGGAAGAATGTGGGAAGAATCCAATGAACAAAGGTGACATCTTTCTATCTTCTATTGTAGAAATAGTCACACACATAGGTGTGCCTACAGGGGCTGTGGGTGAGCAGGGGAGGTTCAGGTAGACCACAGTCTCCCTAATGTTACTTCAAATATGGTTTTCAATGACCCACACAAATAATATAACGTTGCAACCTACTCCTGTGGGCTCGATTTGCTTGTGGGAGAGGTTAAGTTGCAGGCAAGGTAGTGTGGGTTTGAAATAATAATATGTAGGTTTTTTGAATTTTGGTTTAATATAAGTTACTAAAAGATAATACAAAATGTTAGGTTAGATGAAAGATAGAGAAATAAAGAGACTGAAAGCCCACGTTCATGGAAGAACTAGCTTAACTTGTGGAAACCTAGACCGATGGAATTGAGTGACACTGCGTGAACCATACATAACTCAAATTTGAGACTCTGAGCTCGACAAATGACCTCTAGTACAGGCGCTACTGATAACCTGGAGATGTAGTATGATATGATACAGTGTCGATCAGTGTTACTGTCTGCGATATTGATAGAATTGTGACAGCCTCAATGCCAAATAATAGAAGTATTTTATACCCCGCAATGGCCCCTTTCCTGGCCAACTAATTCAATTATTGTTATAAATTGTCAGATTTTCTTTTAACCTTTATGGTTCATTACATCATATATGCTAAGCCAGGACTTTTCAGACCATGCATTCACTTGAGTTATGTAAATCAAAACAAACATTCAAACATTGCTCCGTGGTTGGTACAGTAATAAATATTTGTTTGGTGGAAAAAGGATGCACGAAATTCTAATTCCAATTTAAATAATCTTTAAATTACTTATAGAGACATCTAATTTTTTTTAAATCCTGGTGAAAATCACGCCATAAAATTATTGAGGCATCAATTAAAAAATAATAATCTGAGATTGGACCATTCTAAATAATTTAAGAGTAGTATCATAATCCAGATGGTAACCACTATAAATAGCTTTAAAAAAGGGGTACGCATATTTCAACATTTTTTGGGGGTAGGACACCTTCGAATAGCACCTAGCCATTATGGGCTAGAGGAGCCTGAAAAGGATATCTATTCCTCTGATATAGATAAATACTAGCTATATTATTAGTTATTTGTAAATAAAATATTTTACTAAGGAATATATTTATCAGTAGTTAAATAATTTAAGAATAAAGATTTGCCAATAGTCCGAGCTTCACGCGGGTTTAGTATCTTTTTATATTTTGAAATTATTCAAACACTTCCACCTTCCCATTTCATCCTCTTAGGGGATGAATATCAAAAAATCTCAAAAGTTTTATATAAAGAACCTTCCTGCCAAGTTTAATATTTAGAGCTCAAGCAGTTAGTAAGATACAGAGAAACCACGCCCTCCCGCTTTACCCCTTAATCGTTGAATTTCAAAAAATAAGAATGAAATAATTTGGACCAATATTCATAAAGAACATCCCACACAAGTTTCATCTACCCAGATCTAAAACACAAACTTGAGAAGATTCATAAAACATCAGATCACAACTATTGTATGTCAGGATCAAAAATATATACATATGTATATATATATATATCATGTAGCATAATAGACAATGTGTCAATATATCATGAAAGACAATGCATAATGGTACATGATACACCGTCCATTATGGCGTATTAGTGATGTAATGTCTTTCATGATATGTGAGCTGCAATGAATAAGCTTCCCAAACAGCTTCTTAATTCTTTCAAAATCATTCTGCATTCTTTATTCTTCTTTTAATTTCATTTGCTCTTAACTTTCCTTTTCTCTTTGTACATGTCCTACAATCTCTTATGTTCTGTTTAAATATTTACAGCAATAATTTGTATGCGTCTTCTTTTCTCTCACAGCTTCTATTACCTGTTCATTCCACAATGCATCTCTTTTTTACGTTTCCCACCACTGCAGATTCACACACATCTTTCTGTTTTAGAAGCAACTATTTAATCTCAACTATACATAACTGAATAATGTAAACTATAATTTGTTGGCTATAATTCTTGAGGATTTTAGACTCACCATTTGAATGACATATTTCGCATTTTCCCACTCAAACAAAAGAGCATCAGCAATGTTGCAAGAAGAGAACGCTGTGTGATATGTCGAAGATCGGTCTGCTTGAAGACAGACTTGTGGGAATTTAACAAGTGAATTGGCTAAATTGATGGCTTGGCCTAGAGCTGAAAATATCACAAATTAAATTAATAAAATTCAATTTATTTGATGGGTTAGGTGTGATATGAAACAAACATGTGTCAAGAGTCAAATGATGTGCCTGTTGTTAACGGGCACAGCTTGTTTGTTTTGAGTACTCAATTTGAACAGAAACATAGCCCCCCCCACCCCCCTTCCCAGAGTCAATATTAATAAAAAAGTACTATTGATAAAATAAGAGATTTGGTCTAAAATCTGATTTGTTTACTGACTTAATTAGTGAGACAGCTGACAATTTAGTTAAAATGGTAGTGAGTATATTTTCTGAACTATGGGTCTGGAATTCGATTCCTGGCCTGGTAAAAATATTTATCAATGACGAGATTGGGTTTCCCATTTAAGTGATGACTTAACAGAGAAGGAATTGGTATCTGTGTTCTAAAATTAAGTTTAAGTTTGTTTGTAAGACATGTGCTCATATAACCAGTAAGTTCAAGAAGTCTATGTTAATTAGCTCTAATTTAAAAGAATCAAATAATCAGATCTTCCTAGTGTTTAGTTATCACTCAATTGATTTCCTCCATCCTACCTCCAATTCCTCAATCCCTACTATCTTCATACATGACTCAGAGTGAGAAGTTTAATCCTAATTTGATTCCTCCATGACATGAATGTTTTAATACACCACTAAGGGCCAGTCTTATGACTCCTGGATAAATATTAATCTGGTAGATAAATATATCTATCTGATGGATAATTTAAAAGTGTGTCTTTTGACTGCCAGATAAAATGAAATTATCCATCAGATTTTTATCAGGAGGTTCAAGTACCTGATAACTTTTATCTGGAAGTTAAAATGATTGTTGCCATAGTGACACATTGTTTTTAATTAGGTTTTGCTTATCAGAATCTGTTTTAGGTTAAAATCTTGGTTCAAATGTTTAGTAAGCACGGGCTCGGGCTCTAACTATATAAATTTAGAACATTTAATTCACACTTTTATATAAACTGACAAGCTATTTGTAGAGTTATATTAATAACAAATTATCAAAATGGGAGTGCAATAAATGAAATTTTGTTAACGTTGTACCCAACTATTGCCCTCATTTTGGCAGACACCAAAATTAGTACTTGCAAGACAACATAGCTTCTGCGCCCATGTGACACCATCGGTTTCCTCGCACTTGTTTAGCCGCAATTATTTAACAAATATTGAGCATTGTCACCACTCGCTAGTTTGTAGCGGTATCAGCAGGGCCTATATGCATGCACCAGTAAAAACAGTACCAGCCTTGGGTTTTCTGCATAAAAATATATTTATCCTACAGATAGATATTCAGCAGATAGATTCAGTTCATAATACACATAAAATATTAAAGTGTCTGATAACCTTTATCTGGTAAATAGCTTTAACCTCCTGATAGCAATATTTATGCGGTAGTCATAAGACAGGCCCTAAGTTTGACTCCAATTCAAAGTGAGTGAATGGTGTGAAATATTTAATTGGATTTTACCATTCATTACCAAGTATTAATAAACCATTTTGTTTAATCAAACAGAAATAACTAAAAGCCTAGATGCCTAAATGTAATAATGAGTATTTCATATATACCTGTGCCACAAGCAACCACCCTGTTGGCTAGGCCCCACTCATAGGCTTCTTTAGCTTTAATCGCTCGTCCAGTGAGTATTAAATCCAGAGCTCTTGACAAACCAACTATTGACTGCAGCCTGACGGTTCCTCCATCCATAAGTGGGACACCTAGAAAATGATTGATGTTTCATCATGAAAAGTCCAAACCTCAAACCATGTTTACTTAACTAGACATCATAACCAAATGCATATTTCTGTTAATATGCTCCAGTGAATTCCACAAAACTTAGAGAGTCTTTCTCTATGCTAATGAACTTATGTTGAATATAGTTGAAAAGGAGTCCTGGACATGAGAATCAAACCGAAAATATCTACCACTGAGTTATCCAGGATGTGTCTCATGCTTTGGGTCATTCCTACATCAATCTTGTCACGCACCGGTTTGTCCGTCAGGTATGGGCTATTCTTTTGCTGTGCTTCGGTGGGTTGTTTGAGGTTTTATGGATTTGTACATCTTCTCTTCTGCAGCTTATGGGGCTTGACGGCTATTGCTGGCCTGAGATGCATCCTTGGTACATTCTTCGTGAGTGGCAGGAAATAATGGGAATTGATGAATGATAGAACGAGTTTGAAAGGATGATAGATAGGGAGAGTATATGTGTGTGGAGGTGAATATTGTGATAAGTAAAGGGGAGAGGGACAGACGTGTAGGGGTGTCGTCATGAGAGGCGTGGGAAAAGGGCGTCATGTGATGGTGGAAAAAGAGGGGGTGGTAGATAGTAGATAAGGTGGAGTGACCTGGATATATCATAATTTTACTCTGTTGGAGCTGGTACATTTTCACTTCCGGCTAGGAATTAATACTAATTTGTCTTGCTTCTAATATATTAGCACATACCCTTCAAATGTTATTTTATGATATAATAAGTGTATGTATATATATATATTATTCTGTATTCACACTTTTTTTATATAATAATAATGAGTTCTAGTTTGTTTTGGGGAACAGCAATCCTGTTGGAATGTGCTCGTATCGTTTACACCTCCCAGGTTGGCCATATTGAAACTGACATTCCTTTTTAACCATCTTTTTGGGGTGGTCATAAACATATTGTGCAACATCATAGTTTACCATAGCTTTGTAAGGTATAATTTAGTTTAGACAATGTCAGAGATTGGAGCTCAAACCTGATAAATCCCTTCTTGAAATACACAATTAGGATTCCCAATTCTTTTTATTGATATCTTTATAGTTGTGGTGGGTTGGGAGTACAATAGGAATTATGCATCAGAATTGTTTGAGAAAGGTGACCTGGTGGTCTAGGAGTAGGGTGTCAGACTTCTGTGCTGGCGACCGGGGTTCAATCCTCGGTCCCGGCAAAGATTTATCTGATTACCAAACCCTTCCTTCACCTCTGACAAGACATCTTGTGAATGTGGGGAATGCCAGGCCTCCACCGTGGTTCGGATTCCACGATAAACTGTAGGTCCTCCATTTCATCTCACAATCACCCTACCATTACATATTAGCGTAAGTGTGTACAACCCGAAAGGGTAGTAAGATGTGGTGCTAATAATTATAATAATAATAATTTTGGAAACATACAAAGATCCATTCTTCCTGTCACCACATTCAAACGATTCAATCCATTCTGCAAGTCACTTTCATCATCAGCCATTAATACGGCATCATCTGCATACTATAACAGCATTCTCACATTCACATTGTCTATTTGTACATCAACCGTGTCCTTACAAGCATCCCTTATACACTCATCCATGCATACATTAAAAAAAAATATAGACATCAGTCAAATATAATTTAGAGACAAATAATTTATATGTCAGCATACAAATATCTGGTATTGGTGAAGCTATTTCTATGTCAACGTGCTAGACCCTAACTTGGCAGGTGGTTATGTTTTTTTTTATGGTTTATAACTAAAAGACTGTGTTTTTGTACTCATTCAGGCTATACACATACATTAGTTTCTCTAATGAAATGGGGATGAGAATGATAGAATCTTAGAGAAAATGTGCCGGTATTTGCATAGAGGCAAAGTGGGAAATTCTCTAGGAAAAGTGTCCGACACTCATGATAGTTTAGGGATTTTTCTTAAAAACAAATTCTTCATAACATATAAATTATATAATCATGCCCCTATTATTTAATAATATACATATTAAGTTCAATAAACATACATCTATTTAAAAAAATAAACTCATGGCACACAGATTGAAAACCATTAAATATGTAATAAAGTGCCTAGAGGTTGTGGACTTAACGTCCCTCTTGTTTATTAGCGTTTACCTGTGACATAGTGGTCAGAGGTGAAGGAAGGGTTTGATAATCAGATAAATCTGTGCCGGGACCGAGGATTGAATCCCGGACCCCCAGCACAGAAGTCCGACACCTTACCCCTAGACTACCAGGTCACCAGATCTCCTAAATTAATGAGATAGTTTTTGATAAGGATGAATCAGAAAATGATTGTCAGCTTAGTATAAATGGAAAACTGTTAGAACAAGTGAACGATTTTGTGTATCTGGAAAGAATGTTCTGTAAATATGGAAGGATAGATGGTGAAATCGACAGACAAGTGAATGCAGCTCAGAGATTAGTTGAATATATGTGGATGATTGCAAAGAATGAAGTAGTATTGAAAGAGGCAAAAATGGCAGTATATAAAAGTGTGTTGACGCCAACATGGTTTTATAAATGTGAAGCATGGTATTGTTAGGGGAAAAAGAGAGCTTGGTGAATGTGGTTTAAATGAGATATCTAAGAAATGGATGTGAAAAAACTCGTATGGACAGAGTCAGTAATAAATGAGTGATGGAGTGCGGTTTGAAATGGAATCCAATAAGTTAATGAGAAAGAAGTGCCTTACATTGGTTTGGGCTGTTTAAAGGAAGAGTGTGGATTGAGTGACAAAGCAAATATATGAAGGAAGAGTGTGGATTGAGTGACAAAGCAAATATATGAAGGAAGATTGTGGATTGAGTGACGAAGCAAATATATGAAGGTAGAGTGTGTAGATTGTAATAAAAATAATATAGACTTACTTAATATAATAAAATAATATGAGTTTTAAAAAGAAAAAAATGTATATCTTTAGCTATATAATTCGTGTTTTAGTTGGGCGCCACCCCTGGTATCTAGGGGAAAAATAATAATCAAAAAGGAACAACACATTTACCTCG